>CANJKZ010000003.1:1800000-2055000 GCA_947471745.1 Closterium sp. Naga37s-1
CTGTGGAGTGTAGGGGCACGTGAGGTCGACGAAGGCAGTGAACTCTCTCTCGAGGAACTCCCCTTTCTGGTCTGAATGGAGCATCAGCACCGACTTCTTTGTCTGTCGCTCCACCAGCAGCAGTCACTTCCCAAACTCCCGTAGCACATCGCTCTTCTTAGCGACCAGCTTCACCCACACGTACCGAGTGTGGCGGTCCTTCAGCAGCAGGAAGTACAAGCTGCCGTCCTTGACAGCCACCCAGAATGGCCCGCACAAGTCGATTTGCACGACGGCTAAGGCCTCCTCTGCATCCGAGCCCTTGTCGGTGAAGGTGGGTCGCGCCAGCTTCCCTCCGACGCACGAGAAATACGGCAAGTCAGCCCCCGTCGACGGCTTGATGTCGATGCCAGTGACGACTTCATGCTTCTCGAGCTCTTGATCGCGTCGACATTAACGTGCGCGAGCCTCGCGTGCCATTGGCCGGGGGTTGACTTCGTTGTTGAAGCGATCATCCACAAGGCCACCACCTCGGTTGATTTCGACGACGACTTCGTCGAGCAGGGGCGGAGGTCGGTGCAGAGGACGCAGCCAGTGTGGCGTGCTCGACCAAGCACATCGCTCACACTCGACACGAGCATCATCTCATCACCGTCGTCCTGCTTCACGCTGCTCTCCCGAAGTTGGCCAGCTGACAGCAGGTTTGCCTGCACGCCTGGGACGTAGAGCACATTGGGAATGAGAACCTGCTTCCCTGCCTCCCCTTGCAGGGCGATGGTGCTACGGCCTTCGACGGTTTGCAGAGCCCCGTTGAAGCCACGCATATGCTTCACGTCGCCGCTCGGCGCCATGTCAACGAAGACATCCTTGGTCCACATCAGATGGTGCAAGCAGCCGCTGTCGAGCAGGACGACCATCAGATTTGCTTGCACGGTGGCCGTGACCGCCTAGAAGTCCTCCCGGCTTCAGGCACAACAAGAGTGTCCACTCCACCACGTCGACCATCGAGCACGACGCCTCCCCGTCGCCTCGACCCTTGCTGCTGGAGCTATAGACATCCTTCATCGATGACGTCTTCTTCGACGCCTGCTTCTCCTTACGCGGATTCTCATCTCGACGTGGGCGACGGCTGGCCGACCGTCCGCGGCCCCCCTTGTTGTCATCCTTGTCGCTGTCGTTGTGGTCGGGACAATCGGAGGAGAGGTGGTCTGGGTCGTCGCAGACCCAGCACTCCCGCCATCGACCAACACCTTGTCGACCGCTGTCCCTAGCCGACTTCTTCTGGTCGACGTCCGTCGTCGACCTCCAACCTCCGCTGGGCTTCCCGCGCTGCCCCTGCTGACGACTCTGCTGCGGAGATTCACTCTACAACGATGGTGGGAGCTAGCTATGGGGTTGGCACAAGTTGTACAAGTGATCGTAGCTTTGCCTGTGGTCCTTAGCACTTGCAAATTGACGAGAGAAATTGGCAAGAGTTTCCACTAGCAAAGTTGGAATTACACAATGATAGAAATCACAATAACAAGGATGACGACATCAGGCATGCAAAAGTCTTCGAGGCAAGAATGGCGAAGGCGACTTTGGGATGGTATCCTGAAGACGATGTGGCTCGTCAGGCGCAGACCACAGCCGACGGATGCACAGCAGTGCAAGTCGGGCCAGTCGTCTGCGCGCACCTGCGAGAGTGCGCACTGCTGTCTTCTACGGGTGCAATGCTGAACAGCCGCTCTGCTGCAACGTTGGCACGCCGTCGACCTGCTGTATTGGCAGGCCGCGTTTTTGCAGTGCTGGCGCGTCTCCTCTACTCAATGCTGTGCTGCCGGTCGACCAGACTAGCTGGAGAATTGCCTCCATTGAACTCGCCGAGCAGGTTACCTAGTCGACCTGGTCGACCACACAATGCGCACCCTGGTCGACGAACCCCTTGTCGAACACCGCGCCCGTCAAATTGCCCCTCCTGGTAGACGGCCGGTCCGTTGACCAGCTCGGCAAGCTACAGCCGTCGAGCTCCCCCGTCTCACGTGTAGGTCGACGACCACCTCGTCGACCTGCCCCGCAGAAGTAGGTCGTCGGCTCCCCGTCGACGGCAACACCGTAGCGATCCCCTGCAGCTTGACGAAGCCCGTCGAGCAGCTCTCTCGCTGCATACGGTCGGCTACTTCTCCCGTACACCCGACCAGGACGTCGGCGTTGCCCAAGTGAGGGCGGGGCCAACACTCTATTCCCGAACGTGCGCGGCCCCCCTTGTTGCTGTCCTCGTCGCTGACGTTGTGGTCAGGACATTCAAAGGAGAGGTGGTTTGGGTCGCCGCAGACCCAGCACTCCCACCGTCGACCACCACCTTATCGACCGCTGTCCCTAGCCGACTTCCTCTGGTCGACTTCCTTCTTCGACCTCCCACCTCCACTACCACCTCCGTTCGGCTTCCCGCGCTGCCCCTACTGACGACTCTGCTTCGTCAGTGCAGCATAGTTTGCCTGTGAAAGGAGCTCCGAGGGCCATTTTGCCTCCTGCATTGCCTCATCCTTGATGATGAGGTTGGTGAGGGTGTCCTCATCGAGTGACTCCCGCATACCGCGCATCACTAACATCCGGCGCATGAGGTTGTAGCCGCTCAAGAGACCCTTGATGACGTGCGTCATGTAGGACGCTGTCGAGTAGTCGACGCCCGCCATCTGCATCTCGGCGAGGATCCGTTGAGCACGATTGCAGTAGTCCGTCGTCGACTCCTGCTCGCGCATCCAGAGTTGAGTCATTCGTTCCTACAGCTGCATGATGTACAGGCCTGGTACGTCGATAGGATGAACCGCCACGCCTGGTGGCCGGCATCCAACCGCTGTCCACAAGGCTTTAGCGCTATCTGCACCACCGGCGAACAGCACCTCGATATGACCATGAAGGTCAGCAGGTTAGCGGCATGAAACTCCGCTCGCAGCTCGACGATGTCCTCGACCGGTGTCGGCACAACGCGGTCGGCGAAGCCCTTCAGCCTGGCGATCTCCAGCTGAGGCTCGATAGCCTCCCTCCACATGATGAGACCTCGTCAACCTTGCAGCGGCGTGGTCACGGCTATCTTGTCCGGCGAGAACTTGAATTATCCAAACGTCGGAGCGATACCGCCCGACGTCATATGCGTTGTTGACGTGGAGCTTCCACTACTTCGCTGAGGTGAGCGACGTTGACCGTCGACATCGACACGCGAGCTACCTACGGCTCTCGTCGACCGCTGCACTCGCGCTTGACTCCCATCGACGCCACCGTCGACCCTGACCACTCTTACCTTCCTCGTGCCCTCACAGCCGCCGACCCGGTCACTTCCATCGACCTCCTCGTCGACGCTGCCCTCGTTTTTCACCGGTCGAGGAGAAGCAGGTGGGGAGGGGTGTTTCGTCGCCCACTGCGCACAGATCCCCGGGATGACCACATCCAAAGGGAGCACCTGCCCAAACTCGCAAGCCGTGTGGCATCTCCTCGCATCAGCCAATTGAGACTCCAAAGGTATCCGCTATGCCCGCTTCCAGGGTGCTGGCCTACGAACGACTTAGTAGGTGCAAAAGTCGGCTCCTATCTTAATGTAATCCGCGGGGCCGTCCACGCTCACCGCACCATGTGGACATTAACTCTACCACGATACGAGCTGGACTATGAGGTTAGTACGAGTTGTGTGAGTGATCGTAGCGTTCCTTAGCGTTCTCTAGCACTCGTGCGTTCATAGAGAAATTTGGCAAGAGTTTCACTAGGGAAAGTTGCATTGCAGAATGATTGAACAAACAATGGCAAGAATGACTACATCAGAGCCTAGCAACCTAGCAGGCAAGCTGATCGACTGGCAGCACAGCAAGGTCGATCGCCTGCCAGCGTTACGTAGAGGAATCGCGCCAGCGGTGCACAAAGGCGGCTTGCCAACCGAGCAGGTCGACAGCGTGCCAACGCTGCAGCAAACCGGCCATCCAGCGTTGCACCCGTAGATGAAAGCAGCGCACATGCTCGCAGGTGCCCGTAAACGATTGGCACGACATGCACCGTCACGCGTCATGTCGGCTAGTGTCTGCGCCTTGTGAGCCACATCGAATTCAGGATACCAACCCGAAGTCGCCTTCGCTATCGTCGCCTCGACGACGTTCGCGTGCCTCTGCACAACCTCGTCAAGGAGGTTACTTGGTACACTGGTTCGACCACCCAGCGCGCGCCCTGGTCGACGACCCACCTCGTCAACCACCACGCCCGTCGAAGACCATCCACCTGGTCGACGGCCCGTCCATCGACTAGCTTGGTCTACTGCAATCGTTGAGATCCCCATCGACGGCATCGTGGCATCGGTCCCCTGCAGCTCAACAAAACCCATCGAGCTGTTCGCCCAGGCTGGCGTGCTCGGCCGGCTGCTTCTCCCATGCACCCGACCAGGAAGTCGGCGTCGCCCAAGCGAGGGTGGGGCTAACACTCCATTCCCGTTAACAAAACACATTGTTATAAATTTATTAATTTCATTTATTATGTAGCCCTAGACCGTGGCTTGAGGACCCTTCTCCCCCATTCGTACCCATGGCGTTCTAACGGCAACGATGTACTAACCCAAGCTCTGATACCACTTGTTACTAAGAATATGCACTAATCCAACTGCTATTAGCCTCAGCTAAAACTATAACTCTCTCCTCGGGGTCACCTCCGAGGGTCCCTGGGTGCTTGACCAAAGTCAGCCCCTATCCAAGGGTCCGAGCTTGTAGTGGTCACTGAGTTGCTGCAACGTTGAGCTCTTTCTTGGCGTAGTCAAACGAATAGTAACCTTGGCAGCGTTCTGGCAGCAGGCATGGGGAAACTTTCTACTCAAGTTATGTTGAAACAAGAAAAAAAGAAACAGATTTATACAAGCCTATATCTTTTTAATTTTCCTACCTTGTTTCTAAGTTTCTAGGTTCAGTCCTCGTAGCGTGGACACATGTGGACTTTCCCTCCAATTTGTTTTGTTGGCCTAGTGCACTCTCGATGCGTCGCGAAAATTATTTGAAAATCCCCCATGAAGAGTTCTGACGGTGCCGATTAGAACTTTTCTCTTCGTGCTCTTTGCGAATGGTTACGATGAAGTCCTTTTGAATCCTGTGCGTGAGATGAAAACGGTGGCGTTCAACTATATCGATAACTTGAAAAGTAACTCGAACTGCACCCAACCGGTGCTCACCACGTGTGCCTCGATTTCGAGGCGTGAACAACTCTTTATCCGAGCTGTCACGTATATTCAGAGTGTGAGTAACTGTTCTCACCACTCGATCGCTTCGCTGGTCTCGCCACCAGCGCAACATTCAATTTGCGAGCCTGTAACACTCGCGTTACTCCATACGAAGTGCGCACGATTGCTCGCGCATTGATGAAATGAACACGCCGCGTGAGCAGCGACCAATCAGGAACTGTGGAAGTGCGAGCAGTTGCTCGCTCGATCATCCGAACAGCTGCCACCTCGATCAAGACTTCAGCGTGAACAGCGGCCAATCAGATTCCCCCCAAAGCACTCTCTCGAGCACACGAGCAGCTCGATCAAAGTCGCAGAATGAGCAGCAGCCAATCGCACCAGCGGAACATAGAGCAAGCAGCTGCTGACTAATTTTGAACAGCTTGCCCCCAAAGTTAAAATCGATCTTTGAACCCCACCGGCCGCTCCCATTGGTCGAGGCTTTGGATGACACAGAAAACACAGCTCCAAAATACGCAGCTCTGATGCACGCTGTATAAAACGAAATCGGCATATTGAATTACATAATATTGTTTCTGCAATCAACAAAACTCCCCCTCGATCTGTCAATTTTGTGCCACGACCCCTCTGCTTCTGACTTGTCCGTTCCCCAACCAGGTAATCACCATTGAACCGTTTTGAACTTTCACTAATGATTTCCGCTCACGTTGCTCCAACTTCCTCAAAGTACTGACAAGCAACGGCAACCCCATAATCCCTGCTACTTCATCAGACACCACTGGGCTTGCTCCCATCACCTCTCTCAACAAGCTGCTTCTGTCCTGACAGTCCCATGCAACTTCATCCTGTGTCTAGCATCTTCCGCACTTCCTGTTTTGTTATCACAATCAATGTTTCACCACTCTCACGTGACCGGAGCTTAATAGCATCGTTCCTTCCCAGATTTCTCCTGCTTCATCACCGTACGTGTTAACAGTTTTAATCTCAAAACGCGTTAACATTGCCCTCCACTAATTTGCGCGCCCATTGCTTGAGCTTCTTTAGAACTTTGACGAAAGCAAATACGTTTTGAGATTTCACAACGTCACCAATCAGCGCACCGTAGCCCCCATCGGTTTTCTCACCACCCTGTTCCTCCACATTGACGATGTTGTCTTGCTTCATACGCCTGTCGATTGATTTTTCTCAGCTGATTCGCTTCCATCCCGTCCTGCTCTTAGACGACCTTTCCTTGCTTGTATCCGCCATGTGAAGATTTAACTCACCTGTAACTCCTCCTTTTATACCTTATAACCCATCCTTGGCAGATTGAATTACAGAATATTGTTTTCGTAATCAACACCAATTTTACGTGAAGCTATCAAAGAGCGACTTCGCCCAGAAGAATGCGCAGTTCCTATGGTACAAGATGGGTGCTGATGGCGTTCACGTGGACTCGCAAAAGATCTAAGCCATCAAGAAGTGGATTTTTTTTTAGAATGTTGAAGAGTTGCAGCTTCTTTGGGTTTGCCAACTATTACAACAAGTTCGTTCCATAGTAAACTAAGACCGCAGCGCCACTAACAAACTTACTGAGAAAAGATGCGTCATATAAATGTGATACTCCTTAACAACAAGTCATGGAACAGCTACAGACAGCACTAGCCACTGCCCAGTACTCATCCTACCGGATCCAAAGAAAGACTACGAGGCGGAAGCAGACGATTGTGACCAGGCAATCGGAGCAGTAGTGATGCAGGATAACGGGCGCGGTTTGCATAGAGGCAAAATCAGAACATGGGTGCCACCAAAGAGGCCTGCACAGAGCAAGTGGGCATCCAAATTTTGGTATGTAGCATTCAGTTGTTGTAAATTGCCCGTCGTAATATATATGGTGCGGATCCCTCCGCCGGGCCGTCCCCCGCCGGGCCGTCCCCCGCCGGGCCCCGCCGGGCCGTCCCCCGCCGGGCCCCGCCGGGCCGTCCTCCGCCGGGCCGTTCCCCCCCGCCGGGCCGTCCCCCGCCGGGCCGTCCTCCGCCGGGCCGTCCCCCACCGGGCCGTCGTCCGCCAGGCCGTCCGCCGTCGGGCGCCGTCGGGCGCCGTCGGGCGGGCGGGCGCGGGCCGTCGGGCGCCGGGCCGTCCGCCGTCGGGCGCCGTCGGGCGGGCGGGCGGGCGCGGGCCGGGCCGTCCGCCGTCGGGCGCCGTCGGGCAGGCGGGCGGGCGGGCGCGGGCCGTCGTCCGCCGTCGGGCCGTCCGCCGTCGGGCCGGGCGCCGTCGGGCGGGCGGGCGGGCGGGCGCGGGCCGTCGTCCGCCGTCGGGCCGTCCGCCGTCGGGCCGGGCGCCGTCGGGCGGGCGGGCGCGGGCGCGGGCCGTCGTCCGCCGTCGGGCCGTCCGCCGTCGGGCCGGGCGCCGTCGGGCGGGCGGGCGCGGGCGCGGGCCGTCGGGCGCCGTCGGGCCGGGCGCCGTCGGGCCGGGCGCCGTCGGGCGGGCGGGCGCGGGCGCGGGCCGTCGGGCGCCGTCGGGCCGGGCGCCGTCGGGCCGGGCGCCGTCGGGCGGGCGGGCGCGGGCGCGGGCCGTCGGGCGCCGTCGGGCCGGGCGCCGTCGGGCCGGGCGCCGTCGGGCGGGCGGGCGCGGGCGCGGGCCGTCGGGCGCCGTCGGGCCGGGCGCCGTCGGGCCGGGCGCCGTCGGGCGGGCGGGCGCGGGCGCGGGCCGTCGGGCGCCGTCGGGCCGGGCGCCGTCGGGCGGGCGGGCGCGGGCGCGGGCCGTCGGGCGCCGTCGGGCCGGGCGCCGTCGGGCCGGGCGCCGTCGGGCGGGCGGGCGCGGGCGCGGGCCGTCGGGCGCCGTCGGGCCGGGCGCCGTCGGGCCGGGCGCCGTCGGGCGGGCGGGCGCGGGCGCGGGCCGTCGGGCGCCGTCGGGCCGGGCGCCGTCGGGCCGGGCGCCGTCGGGCGGGCGGGCGCGGGCGCGGGCCGTCGGGCGCCGTCGGGCGCCGTCGGGCCGGGCGCCGTCGGGCCGGGCGCCGTCGGGCGGGCGGGCGCGGGCGCGGGCCGTCGGGCGCCGTCGGGCGCCGTCGGGCGCCGTCGGGCCGGGCGCCGTCGGGCCGGGCGCCGTCGGGCGGGCGGGCGCGGGCGCGGGCCGTCGGGCGCCGTCGGGCCGGGCGCCGTCGGGCCGGGCGCCGTCGGGCGGGCGGGCGCGGGCGCGGGCCGTCGGGCGCCGTCGGGCCGGGCGCCGTCGGGCCGGGCGCCGTCGGGCGGGCGGGCGCGGGCGCGGGCCGTCGGGCGCCGTCGGGCCGGGCGCCGTCGGGCCGGGCGCCGTCGGGCGGGCGGGCGCGGGCGCGGGCCGTCGGGCGCCGTCGGGCCGGGCGCCGTCGGGCCGGGCGCCGTCGGGCGGGCGGGCGCGGGCGCGGGCCGTCGGGCGCCGTCGGGCCGGGCGCCGTCGGGCCGGGCGCCGTCGGGCGCCGTCGGGCGGGCGGGCGCGGGCGCGGGCCGTCGGGCGCCGTCGGGCCGGGCGCCGTCGGGCCGGGCGCCGTCGGGCGCCGTCGGGCGGGCGGGCGCGGGCGCGGGCCGTCGGGCGCCGTCGGGCCGGGCGCCGTCGGGCGCCGTCGGGCCGGGCGCCGTCGGGCGGGCGGGCGCGGGCGCGGGCCGTCGGGCGCCGTCGGGCCGGGCGCCGTCGGGCCGGGCGCCGTCGGGCGGGCGGGCGCGGGCGCGGGCCGTCGGGCGCCGTCGGGCCGGGCGCCGTCGGGCGGGCGGGCGCGGGCGCGGGCGCGGGCCGTCGGGCGCCGTCGGGCCGGGCGCCGTCGGGCCGGGCGCCGTCGGGCGCCGTCGGGCGGGCGGGCGCGGGCGCGGGCCGTCGGGCGCCGTCGGGCCGGGCGCCGTCGGGCCGGGCGCCGTCGGGCGCCGTCGGGCGGGCGGGCGCGGGCGCGGGCCGTCGGGCGCCGTCGGGCCGGGCGCCGTCGGGCCGGGCGCCGTCGGGCGCCGTCGGGCGGGCGGGCGCGGGCGCGGGCCGTCGGGCGCCGTCGGGCCGGGCGCCGTCGGGCCGGGCGCCGTCGGGCGCCGTCGGGCGGGCGGGCGCGGGCCGTCGGGCGCCGTCGGGCGCCGTCGGGCCGGGCGCCGTCGGGCGCCGTCGGGCGGGCGGGCGCGGGTGCGGGCCGTCGGGCGCCGTCGGGCCGGGCGCCGTCGGGCCGGGCGCCGTCGGGCGCCGTCGGGCGGGCGGGCGCGGGCGCGGGCCGTCGGGCGCCGTCGGGCCGGGCGCCGTCGGGCCGGGCGCCGTCGGGCGCCGTCGGGCGGGCGGGCGCGGGCGCGGGCCGACGTCCGCCGTCGGGCCGGGCGCCGTCGGGCGCCGTCGGGCGGGCGGGCGCGGGCGCGGGCCGACGTCCGCCGTCCGTCGGGCGCCGTCGGGCCGGGCGCCGTCGGGCGCCGTCGGGCGGGCGGGCGCGGGCGCGGGCCGACGTCCGTCGGGCGCCGTCGGGCCGGGCGCCGTCGGGCGCCGTCGGGCGGGCGGGCGCGGGCGCGGGCCGACGTCCGTCGGGCGCCGTCGGGCCGGGCGCCGTCGGGCGCCGTCGGGCGGGCGGGCGCGGGCGCGGGCCGACGTCCGTCGGGCGCCGTCGGGCCGGGCGCCGTCGGGCGGGCGGGCGCGGGCGCGGGCCGACGTCCGTCGGGCGCCGTCGGGCCGGGCGCCGTCGGGCGGGCGGGCGCGGGCGCGGGCCGACGTCCGTCGGGCGCCGTCGGGCCGGGAGCCGTCGGGCGCCGTCGGGCGGGCGGGCGCGGGCGCGGGCCGACGTCCGTCGGGCGCCGTCGGGCGGGCGGGCGCGGGCGCGGGCCGACGTCCGTCGGGCGCCGTCGGGCCGGGCGCCGTCGGGCGCCGTCGGGCGGGCGGGCGCGGGCCGTCGGGCGCCGTCGGGCGCCGTCGGGCGCCGTCGGGCGGGCGGGCGCGGGCCGTCGGGCGCCGTCGGGCGCCGTCGGGCGCCGTCGGGCGCCGTCGGGCGGGCGGGCGCGGGCCGTCGGGCGCCGTCGGGCGCCGTCGGGCGCCGTCGGGCGCCGTCGGGCGCCGTCGGGCGGGCGGGCGCGGGCCGTCGGGCGCCGTCGGGCGCCGTCGGGCGCCGTCGGGCGCCGTCGGGCGGGCGGGCGCGGGCCGTCGGGCGCCGTCGGGCGCCGTCGGGCGCCGTCGGGCGCCGTCGGGCGGGCGGGCGCGGGCCGTCGGGCGCCGTCGGGCGCCGTCGGGCGCCGTCGGGCGGGCGGGCGCGGGCCGTCGGGCGCCGTCGGGCGGGCGGGCGCGGGCCGACGTCCGTCGGGCGCCGTCGGGCGGGCGGGCGCGGGCCGACGTCCGTCGGGCGCCGTCGGGCGCCGTCGGGCGCCGTCGGGCGGGCGGGCGCGGGCCGTCCTCCGTCGGGCGCCGTCGGGCGCCGTCGGGCGGGCGGGCGCGGGCCGTCCTCCGTCGGGCGCCGTCGGGCGCCGTCGGGCGGGCGGGCGCGGGCCGTCCTCCGTCGGGCGCCCTCGGGCGCCGTCGGGCGGGCGGGCGCGGGCCGTCCTCCGTCGTCCGTCCGTCGATGGTTTGGGCCTCACATCGGAGCTTGCGACAGGGTCGCAAACTTACGTGCGCGGACCGTTCGTGTATGCCAGCACCACGTGCGCCATGATCATTACGTTCGGCGATCCCGTGAGCGGCAACCTTCCCCGTTGTCTGCTCCACGCGCTTTTCGCCTTCGTTTCCCCTCCACCTCATCTCGGTTCTCCTTTCATTGAGATATGCATTTCCCCCCACCATCCTCCCCCACTTCCCAACTGCCTACTTCCCCCACCGCCCCTTTCCCAGCTGCCGACAGTGTCAGTGCGGCGAGCGGGAGTGCAAACCGTCATTTCCAGTGTTGGCGCAACAATCATTGCAAAGATGGGCGGGAAAGGGGGATTCAGAGGGGAATGCGGGAATGGCAAGGGCGTTGGTGGTGGCGTCTGGGGTGGTGGCGAGGAGGAGGCATGGGAGGGGTGAGATGTGTGTGGAGGGCGGTTGCAAGAGTGGGCACGGTGTCGCCACACGCACCGCACCTCATGTGAGACTTTTTTTAATATTGTCAATCTTACCTTGCCCCTCAGTTTCCCTCTTTGCCCCCCCTCGCCCATCTACGCACACTCACATTCACATACACTCACATACAGACACACATACACGCACATCCCCACACGACTTTCCTCCTCCCCCTTCGCCCCTCCCTCCCTTCATTGCTTCTGGCTCCTCTGCCGTATCCTTCTCCCATAGTCTCTCCCCATATTCCCTCCCCTTGTCCCGCATGGCTGTGAGCAGGTGGCGAGGGAAACCGTCCCCACCAACCGTCCCCGCATGGATGTGAGCAGGTGGCTGTGAGTGCAAACCGCATGTCCAGTGTTGGCACAACAGTCATTGCAAAGGTGGACGGGAAAGGGGGATTCAGAGGGGAATGCGGGAATGGCAAGGGCGTTGGTGGTGGCGTCTGGGGTGGTGGCGAGGAGGAGGCATGGGAGGGGTGAGATGTGTGTGGAGGGCGGTTGCAAGAGCGGGCACGGTGTCGCCACACGCACCGCACTTCACGTGAGACTTTTTTTGTTCTTGTCCATCTTACCTTGCCCCTCAATTTCCCTCTTTGGCCCCCCTCGCCCATCTACGCACACTCACATTCACATACACTCACATACAGACACACATACACACACATCCCCACACGACTTTCCTCCTCCCCCTTCGCCCCTCCCTCCCTTCATTGCTTCTGGCTCCACTGCCGCATCCTTCTCCCATTGTCCCTCCCCATATTCCCTCACCTTGTCCCGCATGGCTGTGAGCAGGTGGCGAGGGTGACGCCATGACCAGCCATGGCGGACATAGTGCGTGTGGGCGCACATGACGTCACGGACAAGTTCCCAGTCATCGTCAGGGGGACGCTCTGTTACCCAGGCGGCCGTCTGGACCGCTCTGTTGCCCAGGCGGCCGGCAAGGTAACCAGTTGTTACTAGAAGGTTTCGGGTTCGTGAAGAATCGGGAACGGGACATTTCCGAATTCAATAAAAGGTTGTAACTTCCTAAACAGTGTATTCAGTGCACAAAAAAATATAAGCATTTAACGCTCTAATGAGGGTTACTATTGAACCTAGAACCTCTCTAGCCCGAGTACCCCATCCCGTGGGTGCGGGTCGTCCTCCGTCGGGGGCGGGCCGTTCTCTGTCGGGCGACGTCGAGCGCGGGCCGTCCTCCGTCGGGCGGGCGCGGGCCGTCCTCCGTCGCGCCGTCCTCCGTCGGGCCGTCCTCCGTCGGGCCGTCCTCCTTCGGGCGCGGGCCGTACTCTGTCCTCCTGACGTGAAGGTGTTAGTCGATGGTTTGGGCCTCACATTGGAGCTTGCGCCAGGGCCGCAAACTTACGTGCGCGGACCGTTCGTGTATACCGGCACCACGTGCGCCATGACCGTTACGCCCGGCGACCCCGTGAGCGGCAACCTTTCCCGTTGTCTGCTCCACGCGCTTTCCGCCTTCGTTTCCCCGCCACCTCATCTCGGTTCTCCTTTCATTGAGATATGCTTTTCCCCCCACCATCCTCCCCCACTTCCCAACTGCATACTTCCCTCACTGCCCCTTTCTCAGCTGCCGACAATGTCAGTGCGGCGAGCGGGAGTGCAAACCGTCA
Organism: Closterium sp. Naga37s-1; assembly: GCA_947471745.1. Taxonomy (NCBI): domain Eukaryota; kingdom Viridiplantae; phylum Streptophyta; class Zygnematophyceae; order Desmidiales; family Closteriaceae; genus Closterium; species Closterium sp. Naga37s-1. Next base: position 1,812,786 of record CANJKZ010000003.1, read on the forward strand.
TTACCAGCATTGGCGCAACAGTCATTGCGAAGGTGGGCGGGAAAGGGGGATTCAAAGGGGAATGCGGGAATGGCAAGGGCGTTGGTGGTGGCGTCTGGGGTGGTGGCGAGGAGGAGGCATGGGACGGGTGAGATGTGTGTGGAGGGCGGTTGCAAGAGCGAGCACGGTGTCGCCACACGCACCACACCTCACATGAGACTTTTTTTGTTCTTGCCCATCTTACCTTGCCCCTCAATTTCCCTCTTTGTCCCCCTTCGCCCATCTACTCACACTCACATTCACATACACTCACATACAGATACACATACACACACATCCCCACACGACTTTCCTCCTCCCCCTTCGCCCCTCCCTCCCTTCATTGCTTCTGGCTCCTCTGTCGTATCCTGTTCCCGTTGTCTCTCGCTATATTCCCTCCCCTTGTCCCGCATGGCTCTGAGCAGGTGGCGAGGGAGACGCCACGACCAGCCATGGCGGACATAGTGTGTGTGGACGCACATGACGTCACGGACAAGTTCCCAGGCATCGTCAGGGGGCCGCTCTGTTACCCAGGCGACCGCTCTGTTGCCCAGGCGGCCGGCAAGGTAACCAGATGTTACGAGAAGGTTTCGGGGTTCGCAAAGAATCGGGAACGTGACCTTTCCGAATTCAATAAAATAGATTCGGCGAAATCACACCTACGCAAAGTCACGTTGAAATTACCAAAGTGAGACAGGATTTGGTGCACGCAATCTATTTCGGTGCTATAAATACAATTGCTATAGAAAAACAATGAATCCATGAGCAAGCACAAATGATAATAGAAAAAATATCATTAAAAACGTAAAAACGTATTTATCAATGCATTTAGCATATCCTTAGAATCAGGATTGAGGTTGAGTGTTGCCTTCTTGAACAGGAACTCGTCACAAGCGTCCTTGGTGTATTTGTGCAAAACGATATAACAGAGTTAGGGCGAATGTAACAGGGTTACTGATGCAATGTTCAATGAACCATACCTTCCAGTCGGGAGTCGACCGGTCCACTTGTTTTGACTCCTTAGTAATGTGGGTTATGAGCACCAGAACGCTTTTCAGGTATTCGGCGAGGCGTCCGTTATCTTTCTGATAAACCCCAGCAATCGCCTTCTGGGCTTCTCATTCACATCAGGTTTGGCGCGCTCTTCCTCGTCGTACCAACATCAGTTGAATGCACAAGCCCCGTCGCCCTTGTCATAAGCAACTCCATCGGGCTACTGTCGAGGGTTCCTGTTGAGGGGGAAAACATTTTCGCATGGCTCGTTACATGTGACAAAGCATCGACCAGATTGTTGGGGGATGCTGAATATTTCAGAACAGCAACAGAGAGCAGTCACTTTAAGCACGGTATACTAGACCTACCTTCCTCAGCAGCAATTGTCCCGACAGGGTAACAGCATCAAGAGCCACATCAGCAGGAGGGGGACCACTGTCAGAAGCAGCAGCAGGGGAAGATCCGTCAGAAGTGGCAACGGCAGCGAAGGGACCTCTGACAGCAGCAGCAGCGGGGGGACCGCCGCCAGCGACGGAACGTTGTCCGACGACGTCGGAACGTTCATCGTCGGCAGGAGCATTGAGTAGCGGGCAAGCAATGTTTGGTGCAGACTGCACCCCTGCTGCCGGTGCAAGCACGGTTTTCTGTCAAACTCATATGCTATAGTCTGTGTAGGCTGTAGTGGGGTAGACAATATGGGGTACAGCACTTTTAGGTTTTCCTACTTGTACCCACCTGCTTGCTAGTTCATTCATTCCTTCCTCATTTCTTCACATGGTATAGAGCAGGTTCCCTGATGGGAACACTTCTCAGGGCCCACCACGATATTTTTTTTTTCCTGCCCGGAGCGCGCTTCGCTCCTGCCCGAGTCGCGCCCCGTGTGCCCTCCCTACCGTCGCGCCCTCTCACGGCCCCTCACGGCCCCTTCGTGTCGCCCTTAGCGGCCCCTCTCACGGCCCTTCGCGGCCCCTTACGGCCCCTCGCGCCGCCCTTACGGCCCCTCGCGCCGCCCCTACGGCCCCTCGTGCGGCCCCTTACGGCCTCTCGCGCCGCCCGTCGGCCCCTCGCGCCGCCCTTAGCGGCCCCTTACGGCCCCTCACGCCGCCCTTACGGCCCCTTACAGCCCCTCGCGCTGCCCGTCGGCCCCTCGCGCCGCCCTCGTCGGCCCCTTACGGCCCCTCGCGCCGCCCTCGTAGGCCCCTTACGGCCCCTCGCGCCGCCCTGGTCGGCCCCTTACGGCCCCTCGCGCCGCCCTCGTCGGCCCCTTACGGCCCCTCGCGCCGCCCTTCTCGGCCCCTTCGCGGCCCACCGTCGCAGCCCCTACTGCAGCAGCCGCAGCCGTCACCAGCAGCAGCCGCAGCCGTCACCAGCAGCAGCCACCGGCGCGCCTCGGCCCGACCCTGCCGGCGCGCCTCGGCCCGTACCTGCCGGCGCGCCTCGGCCCGTCCCTAGTGGCGCGCCTCGGCCCGTCCCTGCCGGCGCGCCTCGACTCGTCCCTGCCGACGCGCCTCGGCTCTGCCTGCGCACCTCGGCCCGTCCCTGCCAGTGCGCCTCGGCCCTGCCCCACCACTTGCGGCCCTCTGCCCTGGTAAGAGCATCGCCGCACTGCTGCTCCTGCTACTACTGCTGCTACTGCTGCTACTGCTGCTACTGCTACTACTGCTATCATGGCTACCCCTAGCGTCCTCGTCTTTGATGCTGAGGGTAGGGCTGTTGACTTTGAGGTCTGGGTCGATGATCTGCAGCTTTTCCTACAGTGCGATAGGAAAGACGGTCTCTCACTGTTCGATCTCACCTCTGGCGCCTCTCCTGCCCCTGCTGCTGATGCTGACAGCACTGTTCGCTCACAGTGGGCCACACGCGATGCTGCTGCCCGTCTTGCTGTGCGTAGTCACTTGCCGTCCACTGAGCGCGCGCACTTTAGTCAGTACAAGAGTGCTAAGACCTTGTACGACGCTGTCATTGCACGCTACTCTTCCCCTGCCACTGCTGCCCTTAGCCGCCTCATGCTGCCGTACCTGTTCCCTGACCTAGCCGCCTTTCCCACAGTCGCTGACCTCATTACGCACCTTCGCACTAGTGACACCCGCTACCGCGCTGCGCTTCCTGCTGAGTTCTGCGCCAAGACCCCCCCCCCCATGTACATCACCATCTACTACATAGTCACCCGGCTCCCTGACTCCCTTCGCTTAGTCAGGGACCACTTCCTCTCAGTTTGCCCCACCACACTCACCGTTGACCTCCTCGAGGAGCGCCTCCTGGCAGCAGAGAAGAGCATAGTCGCTGTAGGAGCCTCTCGTGGTGACCCTCGTACCCCCGTCTTTGAGGGGTGTTCCCCCTCCCCCCTCTTGCCCTCTGTTGCTTCTGCTGCTGCGGCCGACCTCGTTGGTTTCGAGTCGGTCGGCGCTGCGTCTGCCCCTAGCGGGAGACGCCGCACAGGCAAGGGCAAGGGGGGCAAGGGCGCTGGAGGGGCTGGCGAGGGCGGTGGAGGTGGCGGTGGAGGCAGTGGAGGGGGTGGGGGTGGTGGTGGGAGTGGTGGCGGGGGTGGAGGTGTCGGTGGCAGCAGTGGAGGCGGAGGAGGCGGCGGCGGTGGCGGTGGGAGCGGAGGCGGCGGAGGCGGCGGCGGCGGCGGCGGCAGTGGAGCTGGTCACGGCTCTGCACAGAGGAGTGGCTCCGGTAGTGGTCAGCGCCAGCAGCAGCAGCGCACTCGTGAGACCCCGTCCCCCCAGCAGCTTCGTGAGTGGTACGCTGGGCGTCAGCGAGGTGGGGGTACTGGTCCCTGTACCTACGTCCTCCGTACTGGCGACCGCGCTGGTGAGCAGTGCGGGGGCTCGCACTCCACCCAGCGCTGCTTCGGCCGCCTGACGGACGCTTGGCGTCACCAGTTCCCTGACGCCACTGAGATCCCTCGCTGGGGAGAGCTGTCTAGGGCGGGGGTTGCTATCTTTGATCTTGACTATGATGCTATTCTTGCTGCCATGTATGCTGTGTCTACTAGTGATGAGGGTGACTGTTACCTGTGTGTTCCGCCTGACCCGGGCATTGAGGCTGCTGCTCTAGGTGCTGGTGAGGCTGCTGCTCTAGGTGCTAGTGCGTCTGCTGCCCCAGGTGCTGGTGAGTCTGCTCTCTCAGGTACCACGTCGGCTCAGGCCTTACACACCTTCACCCTTGACTCGGGTGCTTCCCGCTCCTTCTTTCGATACCGCACCACGCCTACGCCGCTTAGTCGGCCGGTTGCGGTCTCCCTGGCAGACCCCTCTGGGGGTCCTGTCCTTGCTAGCTTCTCCACTGTCTTACCGTGTCCGGCAGCCCCCTCTGGCACCCTGTCAGGTCTCTACCTCCCCTCGTTCTCTACGAACTTGGTGAGTGGTGCTGATCTACAGGATCGGGGGGTTGACCAGTTCACTCCTATGAGTCAGCGGGTGACCCACTGTACGTGTGCTCGGACGGGCCGACACTTGGCCACGTTTACCCGTCGACCGGGGTCGAGCCTGTACACACTGACTACTGAGTCTCCTCCGGTTGCTGCGTCTGGTCAGGTAGCTGCGTCGAGTCAGGTGTTTGCTGCAGCGTCCAGGTCTGGTCCTGAGTCTGCTCCCTGCTCGTGTCATCTCCTGTCCCACCAGACTCTCCTTTGGCACCACCGCCTTGGTCACCCCTCCCTGCCTCGTCTCCGAGGCATGGCCTCCCGTGTCCTTGTCTCTGGTCTCCCCCGGTCCCTCCCTCCCCTCCTTCCGGGGCCTGCCCCTACCTGCGTTCCCTGCGTCGAGGGGCGGCAGCGCGCCGCCCCTCACTCCTCCGAGTTTCCTCCGACAGAGGCTCCCCTGCAGACTCTTCACATGGACGTGTGGGGCCCCGCCCGCGTCCGTGGCCAGGGTCACGAGCGTTACTTCCTGTTGGTGGTTGACGACTACTCGCGTTACACCACGGTGTTCCCCTTGCGCAGCAAGGGTGACGTCACTGAGGTGTTGATCGACTGGATCCGCGCAGCTCGTCTCCAGCTCAGAGAGAGTTTCGGCTCGGACTTTCCTGTTCTGCGTCTGCACTCTGACAGAGGCGGGGAGTTTTCCTCTGCCCGTCTGGGAGCCTTCTGTCGTGCACAGGGCATCCGCCAGACCTTCACGCTTCCGGCCTCTCCACAGCAAAATGGGATTGCTGAGCGCCGCATTAGCATGGTCATGGACGTCGCTCGTACGTCCATGATCCATGCGGCTGCCCCCCATTTTCTGTGGCCGTTTGCGGTTCAGTACGCAGCGCATCAGCTCAACCTTCAGCCCCGGGTCTCCTTGCCAGAGACCTCCCCCACCTTGCGGTGGACGGGGAAGGTTGGCGATGCGTCTGCGTTTCGGGTCTGGGGATCTCGGGCGTTTGTCCGCGACTTGTCTGCGGACAAGCTGTCCCCCCGTGCTGTTCCCTGCGTCTTCCTTGGCTTCCCCCCTGACGCGCCTGGTTGGCAGTTTTACCACCCCACCTCGCGCCGTGTTCTGTCCTCCCAGGACGTCACCTTTGACGAGTCGGTGCCTTACTACCGCCTCTTCCCCTACCGTACTGCGCCCCTCCCCCCGCCGCTGCTCTTCCTTGCGCCAGGTCCTCCCCCGGTAGACCCTCTCCCCCCTCAGGGTCCTGCCCCGTCAGGTGTGTCCCAGGTAGACGCAGTCGAGCCTGTCGAGGTAGCTGTTGACTCTCGTGCTGCTAGGGGCGCTGAGCCTGCGGGTGCCGGGTCTGGGGGTGCTGAGCCTGGGGGTGCGGAGCCTGGGGGTGCTGAGTCTAGGGGTGCTGAGCCTGGGGGTGCTGAGCCTGGGGGTGCTGAGCCTGGGGGTTTGGAGCCTGGGGGTGCGGAGCCTGGGGGTGCTGGGTCTGCTCGTGTGGCCTTTGGCGGTGCTTCGTCGAGGCGGGAGCTACTCTCTCCGCAGGAGCAGCGCGAGGGGTTTGCCCGGCGCTGGAGCCGTGCTGCTGGAGCTGGAGGTACTACTGTTGCTGCTGGTCCTGGAGGTGCTCGTACTGGCGGTACTGGAGCTGCTGGGACTGGGGGTGCTACTGGGGCTGCTGGAGTTAGTCCTGCTGGAGGTACTGCTGGAGCTGCTGGCGAAACTGGAGCTGACGGTCCTGCTGGAGTTGGTGCTGCTGGAGCTGCTGGAGCTGGAGCTGCTGGGGGTGTTGGCGCTGGTGGTTCTGCTGGCCCTGGTGCTTCTGAGGGTGCTGGAGTTGGCGCTGTTGGAGCTGGAGGTGCTGCTGGCGCTGGTGCTGCCGCTGGGGGTACTGGTGCTGTCCCTGCTGGTTCTGGAGGCGCTGCGCGGCCGAGGCCGTACTTCGTTCCGCTCCTTGAGCAGGTTCTTGGTCTCCCGCCCTCTACTGGTCCTGCTCCTCCCTTAGAGTGTCCACAGCCTGTCCAGTCGCGGTCACAGTTACAGCCTGCCTCCCCCCTACCTGCTCCTTCTCCCTACACTGGTCCTACTGGAGGTCTTGCTGAGCGTCGTGAGCCTGCGTCTCGTCCTGCGTCGCTTGTTCGTGCTGCTCGCACTAGTGGTCGTGCTCCGCGTCCGCGTCCTCCTGCGGTCCCAGGCACACACCAGATGGCACTGCGTCCTTCCACTGCTCCTCTGCGTGTCCCGTTGCCGTCTCCTCCAGAGTCCTCTCTTCCTGTTCTTGCTGACCCGGAGTCTGACTCTCTTCGTGCTGCCAGTCCTACTGTCACGCGTCTCCTGGCCACTGTTGTCACTGACCCTTCCTTTGAGTCCACTGCTGCGTCTGCCTTAGTTGCTGAGCTTGTTGACTTTGCTGCTCGCTGTCGTGAGGACTACGCCGCTAGTCTCGTTGCTGAGTCTGAGTCTGTCTGTCCTCCGTCCGTCGGGGGTGAGTGTGCTCTTAGCACGGACGTCCTTGAGGACAGGCAGGAGGAGTTCCAGTGTTTTGCTGCTGCTTTGCCTCATCTCGTGTCCACGCTGATTGCCCCTGAGGGAGACCCGGATGCACCAGACATCCCGACTCCTCGATCGTACGCTGAGGCGATCGAGGGTCCCTACTCCTCACAGTGGCAGTCAGCCATGGACGCAGAGATGGCTTCCTGGAAGTCCACAGGCACCTACGTCGACGAGGTTCCCCCACCTGGGGCGAACATCGTCAGTGGCATGTGGATTTTCAGGGTGAAGCGGCCGCCGGGTTCTCCGCCTGTCTTCAAGGCGCGTTACGTGGCTCGAGGCTTAAGTCAGCGGCAGGGAGTTGACTACTTTCAGACCTTCTCTCCCACCCCGAAGATGACCACTCTTCGGGTGCTGCTGCACATAGCCGCTCAGCGCGACTACGAGCTTCACTCTCTTGACTTCAGCACAGCTTTCCTGCAGGGCAGCCTGCACGAGGAGATCTGGCTGCGCCGCCCACGTGGCTTCACTGGGTCGTTTCCTCCTGGTACCCAGTGGAGCCTCCGGCGGCCAGTCTACGGTCTCCGCCAGGCGCCCCGTGAGTGGCACGACACACTGAGGACTATACTTGCGGCTCTTGGGTTTGCTCCGTCTACTGCCGACCCGTCGCTGTTTCTGCGCACCGACACCTCTTTACCGCCGTTCTACATCCTCGTGTATGTCGACGACTTGGTCTTTGCCACTGCTGACACTGCTGGACTCGCCCACGTGAAGTCCGAGCTGCAGAAGAGACACACGTGCACAGACCTGGGTGAACTGCGCAGCTACCTTGGCTTGCAGATCACCCGGGACAGAGCACAACGCACCATTACCCTGACTCAGTCACACATGGTGCAGCAGGTCCTTCAGCGCTTCGACTTCACGTACTCCTCGCCTCAGGCCACTCCTCTGTCTACTCGCCACTCGCTCTCAGCTCTGCCTTCGGATGAGTCCGTAGAGCCGAGTGGCCCGTACCCAGAGCTTGTTGGCTGCCTCATGTACCTGATGACCTGCACACGACCTGACCTAGCATACCCTCTTAGCATCTTGGCACGCTATGTTGCTCCTGGGAGACACCGACCAGAGCACATGGCTGCAGCAAAGAGGGTGTTGCGCTACTTGTGTTGTACGTCGGGCATGGGGCTAGTGCTTGGAGGGCGGCGTTCAGTGGTCCTCACTGGTCACGCAGACGCTTCTTGGGCTGACGACCAGGCTACGCAGCGGTCGTCACAGGGTTACACCTTCAGCCTTGGCTCCGGCTCTGTTTCGTGGCGGTCTACCCGCTCGTCTTCTGTTCTCGGCTCCAGCTGTGAGGCTGAGATCTACGCGGGGGCCATGGCTGCACAGGAGCTACGCTGGCTCACCTACCTGCTGACTGACCTAGGAGAGCCGCCTCGTTCTCCTCCAGTTCTGTACGTAGACAACAAGGCCATGCTGGCCTTGTGTCGGGAGCACAGACTGGAGCATAGAACGAAGCACATTGCTCTTCGCTACTTCCTTGCTCGTGAGCTGCAGCAGCGTGGTCAGCTGCGCCTTGCTTACGTGGCCTCTGAGGCCAACACTGCTGATATCTTTACCAAGGCACTTCCGCCTTGTGATCATCAGCGCTTCTGTACGATGCTAGGTCTTGTGCCTACTTGGCCTCACTTGCTCACTTCTTGACCTTGCTTGTACTGTGATCTTTCTATACCTGCACTTGCTTGTTTACCTTTATATATGATCTTGCATGTGAACTGGCCTTGTGGCCTTGCTCTTGTGCTCGGACTGTGTGGTGACGTTGTGATCCACCCTGAGCTTGCTTTGCTTTGCTTGACTGGTCTTGTGACCTCTTGTTCTCCCCCACTTGCCTATGGGGGTGTGTCAAACTCATATGCTATAGTCTGTGTAGGCTGTAGTGGGGTAGACAATATGGGGTACAGCACTTTTAGGTTTTCCTACTTGTACCCACCTGCTTGCTAGTTCATTCATTCCTTCCTCATTTCTTCACATTTTCCCAACGACGGAGCCCTTGATAACACCATCGACGCTCTGCCTCGCTTGTTTGGACGCCGATACGATGGCGGCCCAGCGCTTGCTCGTCGGTCAATTCGTCGTTGCTTTCTTCTGCGACAAAACAAGAACGAAATTTAGATGCCTGATACAATTTTGTTCGAAAAAAAGAATTAGTATGCAATATGGAACCAGCGTGAAGCTACTTGCGGTAGAAGAGGTCCCAATGAACTTGTGATTATGCTTGCTCTTCCGTGCCGGAAGCCATCTAGTCTGCAGCGTACGCAAAGGTTCTGGGAGAAGGCCTCGAGCATTACCGCGTGTTGTGACCGCGTAAGAATATAAACAAAACCAACTAGAAACGTAAACCAGCTGGATGGCTACCTAGCTTCTAATATAATGTCGTCCATGTGACAAAAAAACAGGATAAATCGTTGGCGAATGAATTACTAATAAAAAAGCTATGTCCAGGGTTTACGAAACGCACCATGATTGGCTGCCACCAGATTCATTACCAAACGCGAGACTAAAGTCGCCTTGCGTGAAGGCTCGACACAGGTTGCGTGAAGAGCGAATGAGAAGCAAGTGGGGGTTTGAGTAAGGTAAAAGTGTCGGAGTATGTGACCTCCACCAGCCCCTTCTCTTCTTCCCATTGTTCCCCTTACCCCTCCTTGCTCGGTGCTGCCCTTCCTCAGTCACCCACTGAACGGGATTGCTCCCTCACCCCACAGGTTCCCCCTTAGTGCTGTGTCGCTGCGTGTTGAGGCTAGTATGACAACTATCCACTAGTCTGAGAGAATACCACACAATAGGCATCGAGTGAGTTGGCGTGGGTGAACTTACCCAACCTCGGTTTGCACATTTCCAATGTGCGGCTCGAGGTTGGGATTTGTTCAATTCCCCATTTCGCCCTTCGGTGCTTTCCCCCGCTATCCCAACCCGCTCTCACATATTCCCCCCCTTTCTACACCCCTTAGCAACCGACACTTCGCTACTGGCTGCAAAGCTACACTACTTCCTATTCATCTACTTCACTATATTCCTAACTATTCTAATACTACTTCTCAGCACCGCACGCTATTGTTATTGCATATGCATTCCTTGCATGTGCGGTGACAGCTGTCGGAGTATGTGACCTCCACCAGCCCCTGCTCTTCTTCCCATTGTTCCCCTTACCCCTCCTTGCTCGGTGCTGCCCTTCCTCAGTCACCCACTGCCCCCTCCTGTGCCCGTGCTCGAGTGGCTTGAGCTCGTGTCACAGGACCCGCTGGCTGAGGCTTGCTCCCCCTTACCAGGGCCGTGTTGGTCTGGTGCTCCTTCAGCTGTGCCCCCTTCTCGTTCTCCAGCACGAGAATCCCTGAGGGCCGAACTTCCCTCACCCTCCACCTCTCTGTCCCCACCCCGACGTCCAGCGTGTCCTGTTTCGCCCGTTTCAGGTACACCTCCTGTCCCTCACCGGCTCCCTTCTTCTCCTTCCTTCCCATCCCTTGCTGCTGGCGTTGCTCATAGCGCCTGGCGTCCCTCAGCTGCGCTGTGTGCAGGTTTTCCAGTGCGGCTGGCATTATCACTCGGAGGTACCTTGCCCTTGCCTCTGACAAGGCCACCCAGTTGTCTATGGTACCTGCTGTCACTGTGTCCGTGAGGACCCGTGGTGCCCCCACCGGCAGCACCGGCTCACAATTGTACAGGAGACTATAGGGTGAATGATCTCTCAGGGCTGCCTGCTTCCCAAACCTATATCCTGCCGCGATCCAGTGCAGCTCTTGTCCCATTCCTGCTTCCCCTTCTCCCCATATGCCCGCAGCCCTCGCTTCAGTGTCTGCACTAGGCGCTCGGTCAGCCCATCGCTCTGTGGGTGATACCAAGAGGTGCGTCGGTGAGTGATTCCTACTTCCTCTAACAGCTCCTTGAACTCCCCTTGAAACTCTGTTCCTTGGTCAGTGAGCACCTCTGCACACGCCCCAAATCTGCACACCACCTGTTCCTTGAATGCTGCAGCTACATGCCTTGAGCTCTTGCTGGGGATAGCCCTCACCTCCAGCCACTTGCTCACGTGCTCCACCATGAGCACTATGTACCTCTTCCCCCCCCGACTCAGTGGCAGTTCCCCCGCCAGGTCCAAGGACCATCTAAAGCCTAACCCGCGAATGGGCAAGGACTGCAGCTCGGCCTTGGCTTGGGTGAGGTTTGCCCGGCTCCTTTGGCATGCCTCACATCCCTCTACCCACTTCTGCACCTGCCTGCGCATTCCTTCCCACCACCAGCCTGTCTTCAGCAGCTGTACTGTCCTCTCATGCCCGAAGTGTCCCAACTTTGAGTGCACCTCCCTGATTACTGCCTCTCTGTCGCCTGGTGCTGGCACCAGCTTCCACCCGTCCTCAGTCTGTATCTGCAACTGCTGCTGGTACCATCTGTAGTGGTGCCCCCTTGCTCTCACCCTTTCGCTCATCTCCTCGTCGGCCCCTGTCTCCCCCTTCACCCATCTCACGGCCTGCTCATCCTCCCAGATGTCTGCCGGCCCCTTGCCCCCTTTTGCTCCGCTCAGCTCCACCTGTCTGGCCAGCAGTGCTAGAGTCCCTGTGGGCTCTAGTGGTGGGGGGTTACGGGAGAGGCCGTCCACATGTTGCAGTGTCTTTCCCGGCCGGTGCTTGATTTTGAAGTCGTACTCCTGCAGCTTCATCGCCCACCGTGCATTCCTGCCTGTTAGCCCTGGTGTGGTCATTAGCCAGGTCAAAGGCTGGTGGTCCGTCACTAAGGTGAACTCCCGCCCCTGCAGATATACCCTGAAGTGCCCCACGGCCCATACTGCCGCCAGTCCCTCCCCTGTGTATGAGCTGTACTGTGCCTCCGCCGAGTTGCAGCTCCTGCTCGCATAGGCCACCACCTTCTCATCTCCTTCCACCTCCTGGCAGAGTATCCCGCCCATCCCCTGGCTGCTCCTGTCTGTGTAAAGGGTGAAGGGCTGGTCTGCAGCGGGCAGCTGCAGGACGGTTGCTGTCTTCACCGCTGCCATCAGGTCCTGCAATGCACCCCTCTGCGCTTCCCCCCACTCCCATGTCTTGTCCTCTCTTAACAGCCCGTTGAGCACTGCTGCTCGCCTGCTGAAGTTGGGTACGAACCGCCGGTAGTAGCTCAGGAATCCCAACACCGCTCTCAGCCCTGTCTTGTCCTTTGGCTCTCGCAGCCTGTCCAGCACCTCCACCTTCGCTTGCTGTATCCCGATCTGCCCCCCTTTTACCTCATAGCCTAGGTACTGAACGGTCTGCTCGCCCCACCTACACTTCTTCGGATGACACGTCAGTCCTGCTGCTTCTATTCCCGCCAGGGTCTTCTCCACGTCCTGCAGGTGCTGCTGCTCGGAGGTGCTGAAGATCACTACATCGTCTATGTAGCACGCCGCACACTCCACGTCCCTCAGCACTGCATCCATGACCCTCTGGAACACTGCTGATGCGTTCCTCAGCCCGAATGGCATATAAAGCCACTCATACAGCCCGTCCGGCCCATGGAAGGCCGTCTTCTTGATGTCCTCCTCCCTGATTTTTATCTGGTTGAACCCCTGCCGCAGGTCCAGCGTCGTGAAGAACACCCCCTCCGCCAACTTGTCAAATATCTCCTCCGCCATCGGCATTGGGTATCTGTCCGCCACAGTAATCTTTTTGAGCTCTCTGTAATCCCCGCACATCCTCCTGCTTAGGATCTCCCCTGTCAAGTCCTTCCTCGCTGCCACCACCGTTGGCGTGGCGTATTCTGACTCGGAGCGCCTGATCAGCCCGGCCGCTAGCAGCTCCTTAATCTTCTCCTTGCAATATCTCCTCATCTCCGTGTGGCATCTTCCTACGTCGCTGGAACACAGGCTCCGTGCTGCTCAGTTTCAGCTCCATCTCCTTCACCTTGCACCTTCCCAGTTCCTGCAGTGTGAAGGCAAAGCACTTCCTGTGCTTGGCTAGCAGCTCCAGCATGGCCCCCTTTCCCTCCTTGCTCATCGCTTCCCCCACTGTCCACTTTTCTCCCTCCTCTGCCTTGCAGCTCCACGCTCCTTGTGGGGCTGCTGCTGCCGCCACCTCCTCCGCTTCTTGCCCCCAGCCTAGGACCATCTCTCGCCACATCCTCTGCAACAGCCACCTCATCATATAGCCGTCCATGGCATTCCCCAGTGCCCTCCTCCTGTCTTCGTCACTCACCCCTAGTGCTGCTGTCACGTTCTCTCCATACCCCATAGCCAGCTCCCGCTCTAATGCCGTTGGTTCCTCCCATCGTTCCCTTTTGTGGTCATATACCAGCCCAGGCCCAGGCTTCCCCCCTTCCCACCTGTAGCCTGCTGCCCCTGCATATGCGACCAAGGTGGGCAGCGCCCTCCTGTCTTGCCCCACCTGGTTACACGGGTAATGCCTGCTGTAACTCCTTTGGCAGACTGGCGCGGGAGTCCGTCCTGGCTCTAGGATGTCCACCACCCTCCTCCCTGTTGCCCTCCTCATCCCCTCTGCTTCCTCCTGCAGGTCCATCACTGGAACCACGTTCTGCCAGTACATCCTGAGGCGGTATGCGTACGATCCCGCTCTGGCTGCATCACAGCTCATCCCCTTACCCAAGTGCCTGCCTATCTTCTCCCTCACCAGCCGAATCGGCTCTCTGCAGTCCCCATCTAAGTCCAAATTCTCAAGCAAGAACGCTACTCTGCCCTGCCTTTCCTGTAGCCACTCCAAGATATTGAACAGGTTGTCCATCAGCTGCGTCCTCGGTCCTCTCCCCCTTTTCCTCCTCCGGCCCATGACACTCCTTGACACTCCCATCCCGCCACCAGCAGGTCCACCTGCCCCCAGCTAGCCACCTGCTCCTCTGTGATCTGACTCACGTCATGCACGGTACCGCTCATGGCATCCTGAATCACTCGTTCGCTCAGGAGGTCCGGGAACTCCCTTCTCAGCTGCCGCGCATGATGTTCAGCCATCCTTCGCACCTGTGGTGCCTGCTCCACATAGATCCACTGCTGCACTGCAATCCCACTTCTCACCGCTGCTGCCAGCCCTGCCCCAATGCCCCCAAACAACTCCACCAGCCGAATGGGCTGCTGCCAGTCGCTCTGTTGCCCCGGCCTGTCCATCGGCTTCATCCTAGGCCCCCCCTTGGCCTCAGTTGTCCCTCCCTGCCCCTTCTGTGCCCCTCCTGCCCCGACTTGATAGGCCCGCTTCGGTTCTACCTTCACAAACTGCACTGGCAGCTGCCCCAATGGTCCCTCCTTCTTCCAGTACCTCGTCCTGAACTCCACCTTCTCTGTCCAGGTACATATGCTCATGCCTACAGCGAACACCAGTTCAGTCCCCACCAGCAGATCGAAGTCCTCAGACTCCGAGATCCCACACTTCATCCTGATCCTCGTTTCATGCTCTCCTCCTGGCAGCAGGGTCAACTTTATGGGGGTCCGCGTGCACGGCATCCACTTTGGTTCCCCTCCCTCTGCCGTCATGACCAGCATCCCCTTCGCCACGTGCCTCTCCGGTGCCATCAGCCCCAACCGTTCGGCCATCCCCCTACCCAACATCACGCTCTATGCTCCAGTGTCAATGATCGCTGTCTTTACCTTCCTCCCCTCCACTTCCACTGCTCCTGCCTCCATAAGCAACACTAAGGTCTGGCACGCGAGCCTCTCCTGTGGGTGGCGGGCTGGGAGTTTCTCTGCCACTGGCGCGTCCGGCTTGGACCCCTGCTCACGTGGCTTCCTGCTATGCTCCTGCCTGCCATCCTTCCCCCCGCTGCGCAGCCCCATCTCCTCCCTGCCTCTCCATGCCATGAGGGCACACTGCACGTCCGGCTCCACCCCTTCTCCCTCCTCGTCCCTGGCATACATCCCTGCCTCCGCTCCCCACCCTGGCCCCATGGCCTGCAGTTGAGATTGCAGCTTGCTGATCTGTCGCTGCAGCTCTTCCGGCTTCCTCCTTGCCCCTCCCTCCCGCTGGTAGCACTCCTTAGCCTCGTGCCCCTTCTTCCTGCAGACCTCACACCTTGCTGCCTCAGGACACTCTCGCTTCCTGTGCCTAGGCTTCCTGCAGCCATCACAGTTCTTGCACTCTCGGCGGAGGTGCCCCAGCTGTCCGCATCGGTAGCAAGCCCGCGTGTCGACTCTCTCTTCTCTATGCGCGTCCACCCTCCCCCGCTCTTCCGGTATCATCGCTGCCCCCCACGTTGGTCTGCGGCTCCTCTCCATCGGCCTTGGCAGGTAGGCCTCGTACTTCCTTTGTGCTAGCTCTACCCTCTCTGCCAGGTCAAACACCTCTTCCAGCGCCGCCTCTGCCCCCAACTCATACACCCTCATTCTCAGTCCTCCCCCCAGTGCCTCGTCCAGGCCTCCAAGAAACTTGCTGATGAGGAGGCTGCTGTCCGAACACTTCACATCCTCCGCCAGATTGATCAGTCGGTTGTAGTAGGTCAGTAGGGATTCTGTCCGCCCCCTCCTGAACTCCTGAAACTCCTTTATGCGCTCCGCCGTGTGCCCCAGGAACTGACGCTGCAGTCGCTCCAGAAATGCCTCAGTCGGATCCTCCCCGTACCTCCCCGCCCTCCACAGCAGCTCGTCCATCCTCATGCGGTACAGGGTCTCCGCCTCTCCCTCCAGTGTGTTCGGTAGGCTCAAAAAGAATTCTATCGGGTCCATGCCTTGCCGGCCACAACGGTATTTCACATTCCCCACCTGCATCAAGTAATTCTTGAGGGCAGGCCCTACCCGTTGGTCTTCTGAGAACCTGGCGGGTACCTCCACCCGCGTCGCGCTGGCCGTCCCTCCCCGCCCGTCTCCCCATAATTCCTTGCCCCTTCCCAGCCGCTCTCCCTCCGTCCCCCGTTCCTTAGCCCTCTCCAACCCTTCCCTGGCCTCCCGGGCCCGCTCCGTGCCATGTGCCAAGCTTCCTCCACCCGCTCTGCTCTCTCGCCGGCTCCAGCCCTCGTCCCTGTGAGCTTCCCTTCTGCCCCTCTCCTCATCTGCGCCTCCTCGCATTCGTGCCGGCGAGACTCGTGCACCCCCCCATCCTGCCGCGCTTGTCTCCTGTTGCCGCCACCTCTCCTGCCGCCGCCGATCCACGGGCACGCGCCCGTCCCCGCCATCTTCCCTTCCCCGCTGCCGCCTGCCAAGCGGCGAGCGAAATTCCCCGCCCGTCCTCCTCTCCCACTGCTCCCGCGGGCCGGCTGTCCACGCCACCCCGCTTCGCTCCTCTTGCCGCTGGCCGCGCCTTTCCGCCGAACTGGGCCCTTCCTCGTGTCCCTCTCCCTGCCGCCAGTAGTGATTGGATGCGCGTGGCTCGTCCTCTTCGCCTTCCCTGCGCATCACCTGCCTGTCTGGCGATAGTGCGCCGTCTCCGATCCCGCCTTCCTGCGCCCGCCGCCCGTCGAGTGCGCGAGGGTTGACAGGCTGCCGCTCCCACCGCCGTGGTTCTTCCCTTGCTGCGCGCAGCCCGCCCATGTCGCTTCTGCTGCGTTCTCCTCGCGCCCCACTAGCACCGGCGCGCACGCCCCAGTCCCGCCGCTCCTGTCGACGCAGCCCCTCCGCGCTCTGCTCCTCCTGACGGCTGGCGTCCCGCTCGCGCAATTCCCGCCGTCCCGATTGCGATCCTCCCGCTCCCACTTGGCTTGCACTCCCGGCGACCTCTGCCGCTTCAGGTTCGGCGTTTCCGATCCCAGTCACGGGCTCCTCCTCGTCATCCCCTCCGTCAGCGTCTTCAGCCGCTCGCTCCAGGTGTGCGCCGGCCTCTTCCGCCTCCTCCTCGCTAGAAGTCTCCCATGATTCTTCCCCGTGGGCGGCTTCCCCCGCTCGGTCGGCGTCAAACCTCTCGACGCCACGCCAGCGGCCTCTCTCATCGCGACGGCGCCCGCGTCCTTCCGGCGAGCGAAATTCTCCCGCGGCGCGGCGGTAGTCGCTCCCATGCCCGCTATCTCCGCGATCCCGCTCTCTCTGCCCTGCGTCTCCGTCCGCGCTGGCGGCGTACGCCCCTACTCTCGGCCTCCCTTCTGCCCGCTGGTCCCTAGCGACCGGCACTCGATCTGCACGGAAAGCCGGCCTGCCCGGCGAGCGCTCTAAGGATCGCCCGCGCTCACGTGTCGGCTCACGCCGCGCCCGTTCCTCTTCGCGGCGACTAAACACCCGGCCCCAACGAAGCTCGTACTTATCCATAACTACAGGCTAGACCCTATTGTGTGGTATGAACATGATTTCTCCCTCACCCCACAGGTGTTGTGTCGCTGCGTGTTGAGGCTAGTATGACAACTATCCACTAGTCTGAGAGAATACCACACAATAGGCATCGAGTGAGTTGGCGTGGGTGAACTTACCCAACCTCGGTTTGCACATTTCCAATGTGCGGCTCGAGGTTGGGATTTGTTCAATTCCCCATTTCGCCCTTCGGTGCTTTCCCCCGCTATCCCAACCCGCTCTCACATATTCCCCCCCTTTCTACACCCCTTAGCAACCGACACTTCGCTACTGGCTGCAAAGCTACACTACTTCCTATTCATCTACTTCACTATATTCCTAACTATTCTAATTCTACTTCTCAGCACCGCACGCTACTGTTATTGCATATGCATTCTTTGCATGTGCGGTGACAAAAATGAAGTTTGAAATTTCAGACTGTGAATTCATACTCTGAGACATGCCAACAGAGCAGGTACCACTTTCATCCGCCAATGAGGAAGGGAAGGGAGTGGGGTTTCAGAGAATGTGAGTTGCTAGTCGTGGAATGGAGTGCGGTAGCGGCTTCAAGAGCGCTGGCGTTCACATTCATGAACAGTAGTACACTAGAGGTGCACTGGCGATCCATCGGCACATCTGAATAACTTTGTCCTTTGTTTATGCGTGGTGTCACCTCCACTCATCCCATAGTTGCATAGCTGGACAAGTTGGATTAGGCTGGTTCTCGAAGGTAGCGACGTCATCCTGGATGGCACGCAATGTGCTAACGCACATGACACGAGGTATTTTATTGGCTGAACATAATAACGCTGGAATCTGTTGTAAAAGTAAGTGGCTCGCGATGTCAGGTGTGGCAAAGTGGAGCCACACAATGCATCGGTGTGCAGCTTTACTGCCCAAGCATAATGCAAGTGTACAATATAGCCCCCAATTACGACAATTTTACATTTGAATTTCGGGCAGCAAAACAGCCACACGTTCAGACACGAGTCTGGGCAGTTACATAGCTGCAGCATGCGAGGTTACGGAATATGTCTTGCATGCTCGATAGGGTCTGTTGTTGTTATGCTACTAGTCGTCACTTTTACCGGTCGTTGACTCGAATTTATAAAAATTACATGAGGTTTTAAACGCTGACACCGGTCGCCCCATCTCGTTACCAATGTACTTACGAAAAGCAAAAAGAAGTAGCGCGAGATTTTTGTTTGGGGGGGTAGAGGGGGGGGGGGGGGGGGGTAGGGGGGGAGAGGGGGTAGCGTCAGTTACATAACATAGCATCATAGCATGCTATTATGACTCTACATTGTTGGCGAAAACATCCGTAAAATGCGAGTCAAAAGTGACGTGTAGGCACAGTATTGCAACCGCTTAGTTTGGGAAAACGACAAAAGACGATAAGGACGAGTAGCCCAATTCAGACCATGGAATTAATGCGCACGCAAGTGACAAATCTCGAAGCACGCACACGCATAGTTTTTAGTCACGTCATTTAAAGTGAGCTCGAGAAATTGGATGCGGCGCAATAGAGATGCCTTACGTTGTACAACGGTGAAATTAAAAGTTATAGTGGTCGTAGTGGATACTCAACATATAAGAGATTTTGACTCGCCGTTAATATTGTACAATTTCGTGAACACAAAAGATTCATTATACTAATGCAACAATATATTTTCGATTTTGTTAGATGCACCGTTCGGAGGATATCGACGGCAGTTTTGGCCAACGTAACAAAAACGCAATTGATGGTATGTTTTATTAGAGCCACAAAGATTCAAACATATTAGATTTGAAATGCAGACTAAATGCGCAATAATATGTATATACTTACACAACAATATATGCAATGGCAGCTACTACCATCAGCACAAACGTTGCCCTATGATGCGACGGGTCAACGGATTTGGGAACGACGTGACGCACACACAAAATGCTCTCTACTGGCAACACCCCATACCAATTTAAGGTCTTTATGTCCATCGTCGCAGACTGTTGGAGGGATCCGTAATAACGACGAAATGCAAGCTATTCGAAAAACTGCTCCTCCCTATCTTCCTTGTCCAGCATACACCTAGTCTATCGCAGGGTGAAAATAAGAGAAAGCTTCGCATGCCATACCACATTCTTTTTGTTGTAATCCTCCCCTCAGCATCCAAATCCGAAAACCAAGAACCACTCTGGAATGCTGGAGCTACTCGTGCATACTGTGGATACCTGCTGTACCTCGTAACGTCGTCATCGGGTGGTACCGCAACACCTATACGCACCTCTATCATCCGAGCATAATGTACCTCGTTGTCGCCATGCTGATCTTTGAGGTAGGACACAGTACTATCCTCCAGGAGGTCAAAGTCTTCTACAACGTTCCTCATGTATGCCATGTAGTTCTTGTTACGCTCGTTGCCCAATTCAAACTTTGTTGTCGTCCCTGTAAAGGTAGCAACTCCCGTCTCTATGGCCTGCAATTATTATTACAATAAGGGTCAAAATACTAGAGGGAAAGCAATACTTGTCAAAATAACACAGGGGAACTGTTGGGGGAAATAGTAACACATCAAAATCATGCAAGGAAGAAGAATAACACACCTTCTGAAGGGCGGCTGAACGTGCGCGAGCATCAGGAACATCATATGCGGCGATCATCCAATCGACCAGCTCCGATATAAGGCAATGCCGTGTGATCAAAGCTCTATAAGATTTCTTCATCACTGCCACGTGCACGTGCTTATAGACATCGGTGCCGTAGTGAATCAGGACGCCGCAGCGCCTGATGTCGTCACTGACGTGCAGGATCGTGTAAATCTGGGGAACGTTGAAGTTTGAAGCTTGATCGTCCACCCTGAACTCATCCATCAGCATCGGAACAAGCCTGCACATAACGCAATGGCACGTACAAAGACGATGTATAAGGTAGATTGCAAACATGAATGTGGACTAACAAAGCAAGCATAATATGGCATGCACCTGGATGTGAGCAATTGTATATCGTACTCACGTGCTCGATATCCTGCCAAGGTTCGCCAGAGAGGCGTCGGTGTGGTACGTGCAACGCCATGCCTCCTGTGCCACGTGCAAAACAGCTCCACTACTCAAATTGTCCTCTCGTCCACCTTTGCCATCACCAGGAGCGCTGGTAGCAACTACATCACTGCCTGATGGTGGAAGGCCTTGAAGCTGTTGTGGCCGCTGAAGAAGCCAGCAATGTGTGCGATCCGAAAGAACGACCGCCTGCTGTACTTGGTGATCTGCTCGAGAGAAGCTTTGAGCTCCCGCAGGGTGGTCTCACTAAGCTTCGACTTGATACCCTCCGGGATGTGCTTGTATATGCCGAGGAGGGAGATGTGCATGATGTCGGACATGAGTTGTCCGTACAGGTTGCCGAAATTCGTGTCACCAAAGCGTGATCCCCAAAGTGTCAGTGGATCTGCACTGTGAGATCCCCAATTGATCCTAGGGGGGTTACAGGCGCGTTCGCCCGGGGGGGTTATGGGCGCATGGACCCGCTACACAAACAAGCCCTTTTATCCCAATGGTCTAGTGGCTAAGATTCTGACACATAGGGCACTCTGCGATGCACACATACACACACACACACATACATACACACACACACACCCACCCACACACACATACATACATACATACACACACATACACCCATCCACACACACACACACACATACGTATGCACACACGGATGTACACACACACGTACGCACACACATCTTCACACGCACACGCACACACACACGTGCATGTACACACACACACGCACATATACGCACACGCACGCACACGCATATTCACACGCACACACATAGACACGCACACACACAGACATGCACACATACACATACGTACATACTCACACGCACACATGCACACACACATAAATAGATGCACACGCACACACATATATATATACACACACGTAAATATACGCACATTCATACATGCACGCACGTACACACGCACGCACACACACACACATACATACACACACACACACACAGATATACATAGACACACAAACACGCGCACACACACACGCGCGCGCGCGCACACACACACACACACATATGTTCGGGTTTCGCGCTATAGAAGTGAAGGCTAGTATGATTAATCGTTTACGATTGCAAGAGTACGAAGTGTGTACTGTAAAGCTTTGTCAAGTCGTCGCGTGCCATAACCTTTGTCTCGCGTTTCATCTCCATGAAACGCCACTTTTGTAATGCCTCCATTCGATACACCAGTGGGTTCGATTCCTCCTTCGGAACGGAGCACCTAGTCATGGAAAACGAGTCTTGATGCCGGACTTGGTGCCCGCAACTTTGCACTGATTTGGACAGTCGCCAATGGATACGTATGTGAGCAGAAAGAACGTACGTCGAATGCCATATGGTCCGTCAAATCCACGCCACTGCATGCACGACACCACGGATTCGGTTAACGAATATAAATAGTATTTAACATTTGACATATGTAGACCAAACAATTCATGGGCAAACGTTTAGGGACTCACCCGTTCTGGGCTATCTTCAAGTCCGCCATGTTAAGATCCAACGTCTCTTGGAATACTTCAAGCCGCCGCCGTTCTTTGTCCGCGTGCGTGAAGAAGCTCCCGTCATCATCGGGTGGCAGAGCACATAATCGATGCCCATGGGGTTTCCATCGATTCCCCGGCGGAATATTGGCTAGCGAGATGTACACCGGCCAACCCTTGAGTCGCCATCAATCATAAGGGTCATTTTGTCCGAATATGATCACTGCAGTGACCGCCTCGCCTGGATCAGTAGCAGGAAGTTCACGAAGTACCTCCCGCCACCAACTCCTCGTCTCAGGACCCTTGTAAACCTATTTCGCCCTGTTGAATTTTTTGGAGGGCGCACAACAAAACCCTGCGCGTTTACCACGTTCTCATACAAGCCTGTGGCGCACGTGAGCGCTGAACGCCACCACGAGATCACCGGCTTCAAATTTCCCGCCTTTGTAAGTTCGACCTGCTCAAACTGTTCAATGTTGGCCCCGACCGGTTGCGCATCTTCGTACTCGAAGTCTGCCAGCGACTTGAGTGTTAGCTGGCCTAGGTTGTGTAGAACTTCGACGAGAATGGATTTCTATTCCATGATATCCACACGTAAAAGGTCGGATCCTCCAGCTCCCGTGTGAATGAAACGGTAGGCACGAGCATCAATGTCAACCAAAGTTGCATCACACTCTGAGTCAAACGCGTAGCCTGTAGTGTCCTCGTTCATTTCAGCCGCGTCGGGCTGCTCATCAAACGGGTCGGCCCTGGCTGTGTTTCAGAGCGTGTGCGCTTGGTGCTTCGTGATAGAAGACGGGCTGCAGCTGCTCGTAAACTTTCTACAGGTCCTCCTTGGCTAGAGTCATCGTTGTGAAGATCTAGGATCGAGCTCAAAAAAGTGGGTTTGAATTGAATGATCCACCACGAGGCTTTATATAGGCTCGACACAAGGCAGGAAACCCAGGTGTTACGCGAATGTTCTGAGTCCGGTAGACACGAGCATCAATGTCAACCAAAGTTGCATCACACTCTGAGGCAAACGCGTAGCCTGTAGTGTCCTCGTTCATTTCAGCCGCGTCGGGCTGCTCATCAAACGGGTCGGCCCTGGCTGTGTTTCAGAGCGTGTGCACTTGGTGCTTCGTTAAGCGTCCCGAACAGAACCTTCCCAAACTCGGTAGAAGGCAATTCGGTGGAAACCGAATAGGCTTGAGTCTGGTAGACGTAACCTGGTTCGGTGCTATAACTATAATAAAATATAGGAATGCACCTAACCAAGGAAATCAAACATATTTATGCATGTTAAAATAAACCCAAGCTAGAAATAGCATAATAAAGTCCAGGCAAGCAAGCAAAGCCAGCATAAACCATCGTACTCTCACACGTCCCCCCCTCTAAGCTGGGTGGCGTGAGATACACCCTGCTTGACAAGATATTCCTTGAGAGCACGGCGCGCGTTGCCCATATCAGCTTCTACAACCCAACTGTCCTCAGTGGGGTCGTATTCCTTCCAGCGTATCAGGAACTCTAGGGTCTTGCCGCCGCGGCGTCGATGAGTGAGAACGCGCTCAATCTTGTACTCTAGTTCATCCTGCACAAGTACAGGTGGTGGTGGCGGTAGCTGCCGTCCTTGGAACTGTTGATTGGGGTCCTTGTAGGGCTTCAGTAGCTGAACATGGAAATTGTTGTGAAGCTTCCATGTAGTAGGTAAGCGCAAGCGGGATGTTACTGTGACCTGTGCCTCCATGAGAAAAGGACCACAGAAGCGAGGCCGGAGTTTGGATGGTAGGTGAGACAGGTTTAAGTTGCGCGTGTCAAGGAGCACCTGATCTCCGACTGCTACTGGGTGATCTCGTCGTTGGCGATCGGCATACTGCTTCTGGAAGTTCTGCATCGTGGTGAGATGTCGCTGAGTCTTCTCCCATAGCTGCCGCATGGTGGTGACGAAGCCGTGAGCGGCTTAGACGTGTGCCGGTGTGGTTAGCTGCTGTGGGGTGAGTGGCTCCCGTCCGTAGCACAGGAAGAAAGGTGTTTTTCCTGCGACCACATGTGATGCGTTGTTATAAGCAAACTCTAGGGTCGGTAACGGTATGTCCCAGTGGCTGATATCGTCTTCGCAAGCTGCGCGCAGTAAATGTTCAACCACCTGATTAAGTCGCTCCGTCGGTCCGTCAGTCTGGGATGGTATGCTCAAAACATCGCAAGCTTAGCCCTCAACAGTCCCATGAGCTCCTTCTAGAACTTAGTGGTGAATTTTGGGTCTTTGTCTGAGATGAGTGTAGTGGGGATGCTGTAGATGGTGATAATGCGGTTGAAGAAGAGGTGAGCAGATGCTTCAGCAGTAGCTGTGGCGTTGGTCGGGATGAAGTGTCCCATCTTAGAAAACTTGTTGATCACCACGAGTGTAGCATCGTGCCCTCGTGAGGTCGACGGAAGCCCAGAGAAGAAGTGAGGTTTTAGGCTAACGACCTGCCATGGCTGCTCCGGAACGGTTAGAGGCTGAAGTAACCCTGCTTTTTTCTGCTTGCTACTCTTCATCCGCTGGCACGTATCGCATGAGGTGACGAATTGCTGCACGTCTGTTGCCATCCGGGGCCAGTAGTAATACTTCAGGTATTTGAGGCTGCAGTGGTCAGTGTAAACTGTTGTCTTGGATCAACTAGGTAACACCTCCACTCCTTGAAGGCTACGACTATGGCTAAGGCTTCCTTGTCGTGAATGGGGTAGTTCAGTTCTGCTCCGTGTAGCTTCTTACAAAGGTAGGCAATAGGTTCTAAACCGCGTCCGTGATCCTACATCACTACTGCTCCGACTGCCTGGTCACTAGCGTCTGCTTCCACTATGTAGTCCTTGTCTGGGTCCGGTAGGATGAGTACTTGCGCTGTGGTCAGTGCTGTCTGTAGCTGTTCCATGGCTTGCTGATGAGGAGTATCCTATTTGAAGGGCGTACCCTTCTTTAGTAGGTCGGTCAGTGGCACTGCTGTCTTAGCGTACTGCGGCACGAACCTGTTGTAGTAGTTGGCGAGGCCTAGGAACTGCTGCAACTCCTTCATGTTCTCTGTTACTTTCCACTTTTTAACGGCTTCAAACTTCCGCGGGTTCACGTGTACGCCCTCCGCACTCACCATTTCCCAAAAAACAGCACCTTCTTAATTGCGAAGTCGCTCTTCGACAGCTTCACCTAGAACTTGTTTTTCCGCAGGATCTCGAACACCTTCCGCAGATGCTCCACGTGCTCCTTCATGTTCTTGGAGTAGATGAGAATGTCGTCCACGTACACTACTACGCACTCGTCCAGCAGGGCCCATAGGATATGGTTCATCTCTGCCTGGAACGTTGCTGGCGCGTTGCAGAGTCCGAACGGCATTACTAGATACTCGTAAGAGCCGTATCTGGTACGAAATGCCGTCTTGTGGATCGAGTTGTCCGCCATTTTAATCTGCCAGTGACCCGACCGTAGGTCCAGCTTCGAGAATACTGTTGCACCACACAGTCGATCGAGAAGGTCGTCTATGCGCGATATGGGATATTTGTTTTTTACCGTTTGTTTGTTCAGTGCGCGGTAGTCGATGCACATCCGTAAACTACCGTCTGGTTTTGGAATGAAGAGAACTGGTGCACCGTAGGGAGAGGTGGATGTGCGGATCAGTTGTTTGTCCTATAAATACTCTATCTGCTTCTTCATGTCTGTCAGTTCGGTCGGACTCAGTCGGTATGGTGCACGTGAGACGGGTTTCGCACTTGGTTCCTCCACGGTCTCGTGCTTGTGGGTGCGTGCTGGAGGTACGCCCACGGGTAGGTTGTCGGGCATTATGTCTTTATAATACTCCAAGACCTCCTTCACTGTTGCAGGCAGCTCCGAACTCGGCTTCTCCTCCTCTGCTGCTGCCATGACCAGTGCTAAGTAACCCTTGTTACTCTCGTTCACCGTCCGTTCGAACCGTGCCAGTGTCGTTTCAGGAACGTCCCTTGTATCCCTCCAGCTTCGCAGCTCCACACGTTTCCCGTTGTTCTAGATGCACGCCTTCTGATTGACCCAGTCAATCTCGGGGTTGAACCGCTTCAAGAAATCTCGCTCCAAGATGAAATCTAAACCCTTGATGTTGGTGACTGGTAGCTTCGGCTTCCACCTTAACGCACCTATATGCAGCTGCAGTGATGTTTTGCCGTTGATGGAGAGCTTCGTACCGTCCACAATTGTTGCTGAGAATTGTGTCTCCTCCGCCTTCTCTCCAATTTTCTCCAATGTTTCGCGGTCGTACACCGAGTGAGATGCACCGCTGTCCACCAGTGCTTGGAGGCGTTGTACTTTGCATAACACCTCGAGTAGTAGTGGTTTCTGCTGGGAGAAAGGCAAAAAAGGGCGACGACGTGGCGCCTTCGGAGCGGGCGAAAAAAGGAGAAAATGATGGCGCGAATATAAAACGTCACGACTGGCCGACAACAGGGGAAATCGCCGAGGCGAATGGAGGCTCCGCGAAAAAAGACTCTGCACTGACTGGGAAACTCCAGCCGAACACCCACGAAAGTAAGAATTCGTTAAAGTTATCCTACAAAGATACTTTAACAAAAAATATTACTACTTGTAGTTTTGAAGCCTTTGAAAAAATCAGGGAAGAATTAGAGGCCAAGAAAAAGCCTTTAGAGATTATTCAAGTACCTGAGAAGTCGGGCAAAGTACTACGGAGCGTAGAAAAGGGAAATATTATACAAGCCTCGGAAAAATCCTCTTACCCTTAGGTGAAGTTGGAAAGTGCTGAGTCGGGTATAGGAAATAGGGAAGGTGATTTCTTTGATGTACCCTATGATCCTATTAATGAGACGATCTTTGGTTAGATATTTGGTTGATCCGCGGCTACTGGCAATTTCCGTTTCTTTACTTCGGGGGTGCTCCACTGTTGCCACCCAGCACTACCACTGGTGCTCCCGCATGCATGAAACGGCCCTTGAGAGTCAGGCAGAGGCTCACTCTCTACGAGGGGGTCCGTCGCTTGGCCCTCATTCTCAACCATTCTCAATTTTCACCTCCACAATGCCCACTGGAGAGCCCGAGCCGCCTGATGGCGCTAGAAACGGCCTCTCTGTGCTGGGCGTTTTACCACGCCTTAGCGAGAACTACGCCGTGCCCATCGCTCAGCCGCCGCCTCGTGAGCCGTCACCAGAATGTGTGGTAGGGACTGTTTATCCGTTCGAGCCGCCAGACTCACCCACGGCGTGGGAGCCACATCCTGACATAGAATTAGTTCCCGGAGGTGGCGAGGGCTCGTCAAAGCCGCCTACAGCTTCGCCATCGACGATCAGCACCGCGCTCGTGAAGCGACCGCGTGTGGGAGCTACGTACAAGCAGCAGACGCTCTGGGGCGCCCCGCCTCCCCAAAACGCAACTTCCCACAAGCGCCCTGCTCCTTCGGCCGATCCGAAGCCACCCACCGCTCTGGCAGATGCTGAGTATGAATCGGTTAAAAAGACATTTGAGGGTCAGTGGGCAGGGAGCTTTAACTGGCTACGTTTGCTCCGCATGTCTAACGGTCGTCCTTCTCTGAAGTGTGCGATTTGTGTGAAGCATGGAGATCCACTTGCGCACACCGCGTACGGTGCGAAGGGTGAGGGTGCTCGGGACCTCCAGATCGGCAGCATCCGCACTCACACCTGCTCCCGTGCACACAGGCAGGCGTTGGAGAATGAAGAGAAGGCGGAGGCGGAGAAGGCGAAGCAGGTCACTATCACACGATGGCAGGGCACGGACGCTTCCACTCGTCACATCATTCGGCTCCTCCACATCGCGCACTTTGTCTGTAAGGCCGACGCACCCATAGCGATGTTCGTCCCGCTGTGTTGGTTTCTCGCGAAAGAGGGGTTACCAGACCTGCCGCCAGGTGGTGGCTCCGGCGCATACTACACAGAGTAAGTCCTTGGCCTGAACTGAATACTGGTGTTTGTTTTTTAAACCACCCGGGTATGTGACCACGTGTTTTGTCCCCTGGCAGTTACGGCTTCAAAGAGAACCTGCGCGCCCTGTCAACGTACCTCCAAGAGACACAGCGCGAGCACCTGCTCGAATCCCCGTGGATAGGGATTCAACTCGATGAAAGCACGGACCGTGTGAATGGGAAACACCTCATTCTATACGCCACGTTCTTCCAGCGTACCACGGTGGTCACGGAGTTCCTGACACTCATTACTGTTGACCGTTGTGACGGTGCCTCACTCACATCCGCTGTCGTGCAGTATCTGACAGGTATTGGGGTCGACCTCCAGAAGATATCCAGCGTCGCCTCCGATGGTGCCAGCGTCATGGTCGGCAAGAACCGAGGAGTCGTGACACGGCTTCGCATGCGCATTCCGCATCTGGCCTCAACACATTGTATCGCTCATCAGTAAGATTCACCGTTGTGTGCTCCGTGCTGCTGTTCTATGAAGTTTAGATTTTGGCTAACTCGCCGTCGTGTTGCAACTGATGTGCAGGGAGGCACTCGCAGCCAGTGATGCTGCTGAAGAGGTACCTGAGCTGTTGATGATCGACGATGTCGTGCGCGCCTTCGCTGACCACATCGGCCGCAGCAGCGTGGACTACGCGAAGTTTCAGGAGTTGCAGCGGATCTTCTGCCAGACGAATCTCGAGGCGCAGGGGATTATCGACACACGATGGCTCGCCCGTGGTGAAGCGATACAGCGCCTGCTCGACGTACTCCCTGCGGCCATCGTGGTGATGAAGGATTACAAGGCGGCTTTGTACGAGGTGGTTACCTCGTTCAAGTTCAACTGGCTCATCCGCTTTCTAGCGGATGTGCTTTGGGAACTGAACTGCCTTAACCAGCGCTTCCAGCAGCGCCAGGTAAGGGCCTTTGTTGCTGTCGTCTATGTTGTCGCATGCAAGCAAGTGTACTAACTAACTCGCTGGCTGGCCCTTGTGCAGGTGGACATTACCCTTGTTGCGCACATCGTGCAGCAGACAAGGATGCGTCTGAAGACGCGGTATTCCCTCCGCGACCCTGCACACCATTTCGGCAGCGGCGAGAAAATGCAGCTTCCCGAGTTCATTAAGAAGCACGGGGCAAAGGATAAGCGCGAGATGAAGGCGGAGGGCACGGGGACGGGAATCCCGTCACGTTTGAGTTCACACTGTACGAGCGTCCGCTGCCTGGACATGAAACGGATGGCGATGTCACGGCGTGCGTCGAGCTGTCGATTAAGTATGTGCGCGCCATCGACAAAGAGCTGGAGTGGCGGATGCGCGACCTGGAGCTGCTGGAAGGTTCGAAGCTGTTTCGTACAGCTTCGTACGTGACCGACGACACGAAGCGAGTGGAAACCTTCAAGAAATGGCTCGGCCAGCTGCACAAGTTGTACCACCACAAGCTGCCAGGTATATCATTTGCAGCGATTGCACTTGTTAGGAAATGTGTGCGCGCCTTCGCTAACCATTACACATACTGCATACTTTTGCTTGTTGGACTAATGCCCCCCATCCCTACCCGTGTCTGCGAGCATCGGCCAAGCTTTCACCCCAACCCCGCCCCCCCACGGGGTTCGACTACAAGAGAGCACAGCAGGAGCTGTGGATGTTCACATCCACAATGTTCGCCCAGCACAACAACGAAGAATTCCACCGGGCGCTAACGAACATGCTGCGGGATGATGCGTGGCGGGTCTCCTTCCCCAACATCATGCGGCTGTGGCAGTCAGTGGCCGTATTGCCATTGAGCACGGTTGAATGTGAGCGTGGCTTCTCGAAGCAGAACCTGATCAAGACTTGGGGGTGTGGCAGCCTTGGCGACACAAGCCTGGAGCATCTGATGCGCTGCTCCCTGCTGCGGTACGATGTCGACTAGTTTGAGGTGGTCGCTATCTTCCGTGGAGAGAAGCTGAGGCGATCCACCAGGGAGTTCGACCCCACCAGAGCTTCTCAGACTCAGTTTGTAGAGAATGTTGGCAGTGGGGGTGGCACTGAGTAGGTGTGTAGTGCATGTGTGGCTTATGTTGAGTGACTAGATTTTGGATGTGCTATGTTATTATGCTCATAAAAAATACTTAGCTCTCAAAATGGTTATCAAATCAGGATTAGGCTAAAAATACCCTGCTCAAATCAGGCTAGATGTTGACTTACCCTGCTGCAAACAGGGTACGGAAAATTTTACCCTAGGGGTCTGTTCAAGGAGGTGGTGTTACCCTGATTTGTAAGGGTAGGGCAAAACGAATTTTGGGCCCTGCACGAGACCGGCGACGTGAGGGGGATATCGGAGCGTGCACTGACCAAGTTGGTTGGTGGAAACCTATATTTTCTAGCGCACAAGAAAAAACCCTATCAATGACTCGCTTTTGCCAACTAGCGATAGTTTTTGCCTTGGAGCCTCCTACCGTGATCTCCCGCCTAGAAGACCCGGGGGTCTTATCCTAAATGTGCTCGAACTGGGTTGTGGGGTCTTATGTAATGACATGAAGTGCATAAGACCCCTGGACATCTATTAATTACTGAAAAATGGATTTTGTAGTGCAGTGTTGAAGAAATTCGAAATTTCTGTACTGAATTTCGGATTCCTTCACAGCGCGGAAATTCATTCTCAGATTCTCGCACTCGAGTCTCCCAGATTCCTTTCCGCACGTTCAGAAATGCCTAATAATGACAGGCACGTCAGCATTTGTTGCCTGAAGGGCGGCAAAAACGCGTGATTGATGTAGCATCTTGACTCCCTTGACCACAAATTCGCTGACAAAGTGAATTTGGTGGTTTTTGTGTGACTCGCTAACCAGCTCATGAACTAACACCACTCATTATAGCCTAAGGGTCAAAAGACGGGTCCTCTCCAGGACTGACTTAATAAAAGACCCCTGGTCCGGATAGAAGACCCACGGGGCTTTTATGCGGGGGGGTCTTGTAACCGGGAGATCACGGTAGTCTATGAGTACGACTTGGTAAGCAAGTTATGTGAGTGGTGAACAGTGCATATGGTTGACGATCATCGCGTCAGTTCTGTTTTTTGGCACTCGGGTTCCGTTGTCGCAGGACGATTGCCTGGGGTCGCGAGAGTTTCTTCAAAACAAGTAGGGTAACCCTGTTTTCTGCGATTTCAAATTCAAGAATCTTGAACTTGAAAATTACCATGCTGTACACGGGTACATTTTTATAGGGGGCAGGGCCTCAGATATCAGGAAAAAAACCCTGAAATTCCTGATTTTGGCAGTCCTTTTTTTACCTACCCTGAAAAGTCAGTGTTGAGATTTTTGAGGGACTGAAATTTCAGACTTTTTTTGTTAGGCCACACTGAAATTTCAGACTTTTTTCCCCTAGGACACTGATGCCACAACGTTGTAACGAAACCAACACTGAAGCGATTCTTACCCGTGCCATGTGGATTTGACCGCAATTACAGGGAATCTCAGATTCCCGAGGTGTAAGCACCCCGTGGCGAGGCCAACCTGTGAAATTCTGCCTCTGGTTCACGTTCAGAGGTATTTTGTTGGCGCGGCGCCTCACACCATTGGGCCGTTTCGCTGCAGCAGTCAGTCTTGGCCAATCCAAACGTGGCCACCATGTGGTGCTGGAGGGCTGCCAAGGATCCTGCCCCGTTGCCATCACATGCGACGCGTTAGTGACAGCCTTTTTACTAGTGCTACACTGATGCATCAGACTTTTTACAAACACAACACTGACATTTCAGGCTTTTTTTTTTTGGAACACTGTCAATCAGAGTTTACACACAGGGGGACCCTGATGGGTTGACGACCCTAAAAGTGAATCTGAGGGCCTGATAGGGGGGTCTTTTATCCGGGGGAATTACGGTACCAAAAATGGGTACCGTAACTTGACGATTTACACTGATGAGATGAGAACAAACAAGTGGTTTCTAAGAGGACACTAATTTCTCAAGAGCTATTTATTTTTTACCCTTAGAGAAAGACCAATCCATGTTAACCTATCCAAATCCTATCGAGGCCTAAACCTTAGAGTGCACTGCACACTAGAATCACTGCCACTTGTGCCTACACTGACCGTGAGCCTAGTCCTGTGGTGCCGCTAGGAGCAGGCACATTACACGAATAGGATTGTGCCAAGCATCAGAGTGATGACAGCAGTGAGAGCCGTGACCGGTGTAGCAAGCAAACCTGCCATTGTGAGGGTGGCAACAAGACAATAAGAATGAGGGCAGAGCTAACAACCTGCTCTAGGAAATAAGGGTATAATGAAAAGAGGGAATCAGATTGAAGAGGTGTGGAAATGTGAAGGGGGGAGACATGGTGAGGTACCACGAAGACTGCAAAGAGGGGCAATAGAAAGCGGAAGAACGGATGGAACAGCAGTAAGGGGCGCAGAAGTAACAAGTTACCTGCAGCCTTGGGTGGGGAAGGAGTAGCCGGAGAAGCGGAAGGAGAAGGAGAAGGAGAAGGAGGAGCCGGAGCAGCAGAAGAAGGAGCAGCAGAAGGAGAAGGAGCAGCAGAAGAAGGAGCAGCAGAAGGAGAAGGAGCAGCAGAAGAAGGAGCAGCAGAAGGAGAAGGAGAGGCAGAAGGAGCACTGCCACTAGCGCCACCGTTGCTGGCGAAAGTAACGGTGCCATTAGGGTTGAGCGTGAGCGGTGCGCCGAGATAGATCGATGCACCAGTGGGGCCAACAATGGTGCCATTGCTCCACCCACGCAGTTCCCCTGCAGTGTACGACCCGTCCGCATTGGCAGTCGGCGCAACTGGTTTTCCCGAGGCGCCCACGATCGTGCCGTTCTTCAGGAGGGTCGTCTTTCCCATGCTGAACCCGGCAGTCGGTCCATTCACGACCACGACAATGCCGGGACCAATGAGCGTGCCGTTGGTGTAGGCAGTGTACGCGCCATCAACAGTGACGGATCCGTCGGTGAGGTTTTTGAAGCCTTTGAGAGTCGCGCCCGTCGAGTCGACGGCGGAGGTGAATCCTGTCTCACTCCACGTCACCGTGTAATTCTTGCCGAACGTCAGGCTGTTGGTGGTCGAGTTGTAGGAGTAGCTGCTGCTGGGGGCAACAAAACCAACGGAGCCGTCAGGGGTGAGCGCGAGCGGTGCGCCGAGATAGATCGATGCACCAGTGGGGCCAACAATGGTGCCGTTGCTCCACCCTTTCAGGTCCCCTGCAGTGTACGACCCGTCCGCATTAAGAGTCGGCGTAACTTTCTTTCCCGAGGCGTCCACGATCGTGCCGTTCTCCAGGAACCTCGTCTTTCCCATGCAGAATCCCGCAGTGGGCCCACTGGTGACGATTACAATGCCGGGACCGGTGAGCGTGCCGTTGGGGTAGGCGGTGTACACCTTACCAACAGTGACGGATCCGTCAGGGTTGTTGACGAATTTGAGAGGCGCGCCATGGGAGTCGACGGCGGAGGTGATTCCCGCGGGACCCCACGTCACCGAGTATCCATTGCCGAATAGAAGGCTGTTTGTCGCCGGGACGAGAGCGTATTTGTTGCTGGCGGCGGCGGTTGAGGGAGAGGCAGAGTAAGCGGCAGCAGCAGCCGACGAGACGAAGATCATGGCGGAAACCAGCATGGTGAGCGACGGAGGGGTCTGGCGAGCCATGGCTGGAGGGAACGCCCGAGGAAGAGTAGACTACTAGAGAGAAAGGTTGCACAGGCGCTGGCTGCTCTAAACCGAAGCTGGAAGTGCTCGTAATAATGATCAGTCCCTCCTCTCACGATCCTTTGTACTAAGGAGTGAGTTGGCGCGAGGGACTGATAGGGAGCATAATTATGGGAGGCGCGGAAGAACATGCTAGCAGATGGCGAGCGGGAGGCGCGGGCAGATAAACTATATCTGAAATGCAGTGGAGAATTTCCTCCTGGCACACTGGAGCAATCGATCGCAGCCACGTGCGCCTGGTGGGAGAAGCTCCGTTGTGGCGGACAGATTTTTCTTCCATTTGAAAAGACGGCTGAAGAACATGGCAGCAGATAGCGAGCCGGGAGGGGCGGGCGGATAGACTCTATCTGGGATGCAATAGAAATAATTCTTCCTGGCACATCGGACCAACCGATCGCAGCTACGTGCGCCTGGTGGGAGAAGCTCCGTTGTGGCGGTCAGGATTTCATTCCGTTGTTACTCATTGACCATTATTGCTGTGTGAAGCCGAGCTGAACTCTCAGGCCATTATTGCCAGCTCAGGACAGGCCAAGGAGGAGGGCTTCTGGTCTGGATGTGGCTGCAGTTGCTGCCAAAGTTGCGGAAACCCGAGCTGGTAACCGTGTTCGCGGAATCCCCATTTGCTTGCAGCGACGATCGCCGAAAACGCAAATTCGGGTTTCTGTTTCGCCAATCGCCTCCACCCCACGCCTTCAATCACTAAGCCCTGCAAGGCGCCCGTTGGTGTGCTGTCTACACATTTCATCCCACACCACCCAGGTTCGACTACAATCGGGGCCTGCCCGATTGGGCCTACGGTGAATGGCTAGCTCTCGCATACATCACTTTGCACGTGTAATCCGAAGACAGGCTTGCGTGGCCCCAATTTTTGCATCAGTAGTTGAGCCCGCTGACATCAGCATGTCGGGCTGCTCATATCAGAAGCCCGAAGCAAACTGGTGACAGGGTGCGTCGCACCTACTGGTTACCACATTTCGTCTCGTGCGGGTTTCGACAAGTCTTGAAGCAAATTACTCAGAAAATATGAGCAGACACGCCAAGAGAAGCACTGCCTGTGCTTGTAAGACGGGTTTCCGAATCACACTCAAGTTTCTTCCCATGCTCCCCCATTGTTCCCGATGTGTCTCTTCACCAATGTAAAGAAAACGCGCAATCTATGGAGGATTTTCCGCGCCGGCACGCATTCCGTACGACGAAGACTATCGCCTTCTTTCCCAACCACCGCGTCCTCGAATCACCCATCAAATGTCATCGTTATCTCCTTTGGCAGACACCCTCTGTCACCCACGCTTCACATCCTCGCCGTTCTTTCTCATCGACATCGATGCTCCCTCCTCCCGACTCTACGTTTCGCATCGCGGATCCCCTGAATCTTCGTCGCCCAGGCACCCAATTGACACGACGTCGTTCCACGTTTCCCCTCGCAAACCCAGTCGCACACCCTTCCGCCGCCCCCTCGTTGTCCTTTGTTTGCATCACGACGTCGGGTCGCTGAACCAACGCCCTCGCCTCGACAACCCCACGAGTCTCCCCCACGATAGGTCGCGTTCGTCTCCCCGCCCAGCAGCCACCTCCACTTTCGTGACCCTTTCCCTTGATACTCCTCCTTATCGACAGCCCCTCCCATCCCCTCCCATCCCCTCCCATCCCCTCCCATACCCTCCCATACCCTCCCATCCCCTCCCATAGCATGCAGCCCCCCTTCCTTCCGATGACGTCTTCGCATCACCTCCTCGTCGCCCTCGCGACTTCACCCCGCCACCCGCTCGTTTCCTTCTCTCACATTCCTGGTCGTCGCCTCATCCCATGCACGTCAGCGTGGTTGCTTCACCTGGTCGCTCTTGCCGACCCCCCATCGCCAGCAACAGTACACGTCCCTCGCAAACCCTGCCCCTGTACATCCCTGCCGCCAGCCACATGCCATCATTCCTCCTCCCCTCCGCCCTCCCCTCCGCGCACCCCTACCCTCTCTCGGAATGGCGCGCAAGGATGCCTGCCTATTCGTTTCTCCGACCCCCTCCGTGCAAGTGAAGGGTACGGGGGTGAGGAGGGTGCAGAGCAGACCTGGCAACGCATTGAATTTCTGTGATGCCCCACGACCCACCCATTTTGGAATTCCCTGACAAGAGAGAGGAAACAGTATGGTGGGGGGAGGGTGGGGGGATGTATGGCTTCTTTGGAACATGCACCTTGCTCCCCCTCACTGCACCATTCCCTGCCTATTCCCCCTCTGCCCTCCCCTCTTCCCCTCAATGCTTCGTCATCCCTCCTGCAGCTCCCTCTTCTTTGTCCTCTCCAACAATCCACCCGTGGAACCATACTCCTACCCCTGCCACCCGTCGCCCACTCCTCCGCATATTACCCCGTGCGCTTCAAATCTCAGGGTAAATTCGGCCTTGACAATCGCGTGTACTGCTCTGGGCCGGGCTACACCGAATTACACCCAAGTATCAAACATTATCGAAACTTTTCGAACTTAGGTGTAGTTCGGTAGAGAGCGGTCTAAAAGTTTTTTTTACGCGAATTTTTGTGACGTGTCAAGGCCCCAATGTACCCTCAGCAGCATCTCTTCCTGCCCATATTTTGTTGCCTGGAGCTGTAGTACGGTATGTTTAGTTGCCAGGTTGTGCATTGTCTGCTAGATGGTGGCCAATCCAGATAAATAAAGGTGCTAAAAGGTGATGTTATAGGAAATGCTTGATGGCAGAAGTCCTAGCAGCTCACAACAATCCAGAGCCAGGCCGCAGCGCACCATTGCCTCACCGCACTTATCCTGCCACTCGCACCAACGCCCCCTGTGCCGCTTGGGTCGCAGCGACCCCCCCTCCCACACTCACTCCAACCACACATGCACTCCTCGCCCCTGCCGGCAGTGCTGGCAGCGCTGCCACCGCCTTGGCTGCTGGGGAGACCTGAGCCGCCATGGCTGTTCCTCGGCAGACCCACACCGAGGGGAGTGGGGCGACCCACGTGCAAGCGAGGGAGAGAGGGGAGGTGGAGGGGGAGGGGGAGGGGATGGAGGGAGAGGCGGAGGAGGGGGGTGAGAGGGAGACCTTGACCAACCGGAGGGGTTGAGTGGGGTTGAGTACGATGACGAGGTAGTTGATCTTAGCGAGAGTGTTGTTGCGAGGGGGAGACAAGGGGGAAGGAATATCAGATAGGTTGGGAGGGGTTGACGATCAAAGCAGCGGTACTTGTTTCTCCCTAAGGGTAGTGGTGCGAAAGGGGGAGAGGCAGGTAAGAATACAAAGGAATGGGAACATGGTAGCAAGAGACGGTTGAGGGGGGTGCTGAGCGATGACACGGCAATGCATGTTGGTGGGAGTGTTGCTACTGGGGACGATGAGGCGAGGAGAATATGGAGGGTTGATAAGAGGGGCTGCTGATGCTTTAATTGGTGAGTGGGTTGCTTCCAGCCGGTTCGGACTGAGACATAGCGACGTGCTAGAGTGGCACAATAGCAGTGGCGCTACGCACGTGAGCATACAGGCATGGTGATAGCACACTGCCGCGGGCAGTAACTACACTCGTGTAGAGATGACAGGCACCCACGTGGAGGAGACAGACAGGCACCCACGTGGAGGAGACAGACAGGCACCCACGTGGAGGAGACAGACAGGCACCCACGTGGAGGAGACAGAAAGGCACTCACGTGGAGGAGACAGAAAGGCACTTACGTGGAGGAGACAGACAGACACCCACGTGGAGGGGACAGACATGCTCCCACGTG
The DNA here is from genome assembly GCA_947471745.1 of Closterium sp. Naga37s-1. Lineage (NCBI taxonomy): Eukaryota > Viridiplantae > Streptophyta > Zygnematophyceae > Desmidiales > Closteriaceae > Closterium > Closterium sp. Naga37s-1. The sequence goes on from CANJKZ010000003.1 coordinate 1,849,709, forward strand.
GAGGGGACAGACATGCTCCCACGTGGAGGGGACAGCAATCACTCACGTGGAGGAGACGGAGACGGTGGTGCCTCCCTTGGCTGCTCTGTCCAGCCGGGTGGCCGCTGTGGGGTAGAGCACTGGCGTGAGCGCCGAGGGGACTGGCGGGGTGCACGGGAGGGAGAAAAGAAGATGGTGTTAGTATCCTCATAAGTGGGATCCAGTGTGCCGTTTGGCCTCTGAATGCAAAAGCCATAGGAGACAGAGGGGGCGGGGGGGGGGGGGAGGTTCTTGAGGGGATAGGAGAGGGCAGATGAGCACAGGGTGGCACCGTGATGGGTGACGTGCTGAGGAGTGTGGGGTAGGAGAGTGAGGGGTGAGGGACAGGCAGGGTGATGGGGAGATGAAAGCCTTAGCGAGCTCAGCTCAAACTCCCCCAGAGATGCTGCCACGGTGGAAAGCAAGGGAAATAACTGCAGCGATTGAGTCGAGGTATGCAGGGGTGTTGAGGGGTGTAGAGAGCTGGTGTGTGGTGCAGGGCGAGTGCGGCGTGAAAGGGCGTGATCTTAGCTGAATTTCCATCCTTACTTCCCATCCCACCCTACTTGAACCCACCACAGCCTACCTCCACACTCTCCGCCTCGCCACCCGTTACCACCACTCTCCACCCCTCACCACAGAATATTCCCACCCCCACACCAGCTCACCAGCGTAGAACGCCCTGGCTTGGGATAACGCACCAATGCTGCTGCAGTGCCCACCACCGCAGCAGAGAAACCAATGCCACTGGTACCGCTCGCAGGGGTACCACTCGCGGTGTTACCACCGGCAGTGGCAGTAGAAGCAGCAGCAAGGAGGGCGGCAAGGGGAGCAGTAAGGAGGGGAGGTGAGGCGGGCGCGCCCGAGCAGTGCCACACGGAAGGCGCGGGCTGTGTGTAGGCGAGAGGGGGAAGGGGGATCGTGATGACGGGCTGCTGCTGTTGTCTCTTATATAAGGCGATTCGTCTAGGTGCGATGGCTGGCCCGGTAAACACGAGAGTATAGCGAAGGTTGTATTTTGTGGCACTGTGGGAAAGGGCGGAAGGAGGGAGGGGGTGAGATGGTATCAAAATAGAGTGCAAGACAGCTTTAGGCAATGAAATCTAGTAAGCAGAACAACTACGGCAGACAGATTCAAGACAACTACTTGACTGCAGAATTGTTGAGTGCGGGTGAACGAGCTGTTGGTGAGAAGGAAAGAGGGCGAGAAGTGCAAAACAGTTATTGCTTACTTTCTTTGAACGAGCAGGCTGAGAGTGCCTGCCGCTGCTTTGTCCGAAAAGGTCGTCACGAGGTCAACTGCCAACAGGGGCGGCGATGTTGGAAATCAAATGCGCGGCTGAGGATAGAAGCTTTGGGTGGAGAGTTGGCGGATGGTGAGGCACGCGATGGGATGGTGAGGCACGCGATGGGATGGTGAGGCACGCGATGGGATGGTGAGGCACACGATTTACACGATGACATGCATCGACGGTGACTGCGTCTTGTAAATTAAGATGTTTAGAGAGTATATGGGAAAAGTGAGAGAACGTTGGGAGATGGAGGGAAAAAAAAAGGGTTTTCTACTTCTGTGCAATAAGCTCTCCTTGTAGTGCTTTTATAGCAAGGTTCAACAACTTATGAGCTCGCAATTTGCAAGTCCTCTGCTTCTCTCGTTACCCGCACCTCTCGTCCTCTCGTCCACTCGTCGTCCTCTCATTCACTCGTCGTCCTCTCATCCATTCGTTCCTTCTTCCTCTCATTTTGTCCTCTCATCCGGTCATCCTCTCTTCCTTTGGTCCTCTCTTCCTCTTCCTCAACCCGTACAGAGGAGATGGGTAAACGCTGAGCAGAACGAGAGCTGAAATCGTCGTCTAGATTTGATCAGCGGCTTCGTTTGCACTGTCATCATACCAATAATAACACGGTGTACTCGTGCCCGCAAAAATTGACGACGTAGCGCAGCTATGAGAAGCAGAGATCGAAATGGCCTCGTGCATCGAACGAAGTTATTGTCTTCTTTCGAAAAGGTCACTACCATGGTTGAAAGCGCAAAGAATTGCTGTCAGTTGACTGGAGCGACTATCCGCCGACTGTCAAACTTATATGCAGCTGCTTGTGTAGGCTGTAGTGGAGTAGCCCATATGGGGTACAACCCAATTAGGGTTTCATAATTGTACCCATCCTGCTGCTAGTTCTTTCATTCCTGTTCGTTATTCTGACATGGTTTCAGAGCAGGTCCTAGCCTAGGACCGATCTCTTAGGGCCCACCGAGTAGCGCTACCCCACCCGACGCGCTAGTATGATCACGTCGTACTGCCCTGCCTTGCCCTGCCCTGCCCTGCGTCGCCCGCAGCAGCGTGCACTGCTTTGCTAGCGCGCCGCCTGCTGCAGTGCGTTCTGCTGAGTCGCGCGCCACCTGCTGCAGCGCGCCCTGCCCTGTCCACGCGTCACGCCGGGCGCCAGGCCCTACGATATCAGGAATTTTTCCCTGAAATTCCTGATTTTCAGCCTAGTTTTGTGTACCTACACTGAATTTTCAGTGTTGAGGTTTTTGTGACACTGATTTTTTCAGCCTTTACTTCATAGCTAACACTGATGTTTCAGACTTTTATCGAAGTGTACACTGAATGCACATTTCGAATCCTTCCCGTAAAACACCCGAGACAATAAGTCAACCAACATTTCCACATAATAAAATGTTCTCCAAATAATACTGAACGTTGACTTGATGAACTGGCTTAGTGGTTAGCGAAGTAGATACCAATTGGTCAGGTTTCCGGTTCGAATCCCTCTACTACCATATACGCAAAGGCTACTCTCTTGCACAATTGCACGATGTGATTGAAAATTCAGGCTTTTGTTTTCCGGAACCCTGAAAATTCAGGCTTTTTTTTTTAGGAACCCTGAAAATTCAGGCTTTTTTTCACAGGGACCCTGATGCATCAACGTCCCTAAAAGTGAACCTGAGGGCCTGCCGGGCGCCCTGCCCTGCCCGCGTCGCGCGCCCTGCCCTGCCCGCGCGTCGCACTATCGAGCGCCCTGCCCTGCCCGCGCGTCGCACCGTCGAGCGCCCTGCCCTGCCCGCGCGCCGCGCCGTCGAGCGCCCTGCCCTGCCCGCGCGTTGCGCCGCCGCGCGCTCTGCCGTGCCCGCGCGCCGCGCCGCCGCGCGCTCTGCCGTGCCCGCGCGCTGCGCCGTCGCGCGCTCTACCCTGCCCGCGCGCCACGCCGCCGTGCGCCCTGCCCTGCGCGCGCGCCCTGCCCTGCCCTCGCACCCTCCCTAAGAGCCGCGCCCTGCCCTGCCGCGCACCCTGCTTTGCCGCGCGCCCTGCCCTGCCGCGCGCCCTGCTCTGCCGCGCGCCCTGCCCTACCGCGTGCCCTGCCCTGCTGTGCGCACCCTGCTCTACCGTGCGCCGCTCACTGCTGCACCGCTGCTAGCGCGCTCCCTGCTGCACGGCTGCTAGCGTGCTGCTCTGCTACTAGTGCGCCCGCCTGCTCTGCCTGCTATGGCCACTCTTAACGTTCTCACCTTCGATTCGGAGGGCCGCCCGATACAGTTCAATGCATGGCTAGACGATTTACAGCTGTTCCTGCTGACCAACTCTAAGGACGGTACTTCGCTGTTTGACCTCACTTCTGGCGCCTCGCCCGCCCCTGACACCACAGCTGACAGTGCGACCCGCTCACAGTGGCTTACTCGTGACGCTGCTGCTCGCCTAGCCGTTCGCAACCACCTGCCGTTAGCCGAACGCGCCCACTTTGGCCAGCATAAGACAACTAAAGCACTGTACGACGCTGTAGTTGCTCGTTACTCCTCCCCGGCCACTGCTCCTCTAGGCCGCCTTCTCCTGCCCTACCTGTTCCCAGAGCTGTCCGCCTTTGCCACTGTAGCCGACCTAGTCACTCACCTCCACACTAGTGACACTCGCTACCGTGCTGCGCTCCCCACCGAGTTTCTCGCCAAGAACCCCCCTCCCATGTACATCACACTCTACTTCATAGTCACCCGCCTCCCAGTCTCTCTTACTGCAGTCAAGGACCTCCTCCTAGCACTTGACCCCACCGACCTCACTGTCGACCTGCTCGAGAAGCATCTCCTAGCAGCTGAGACTAGCATAGTCGCTGTAGGCGCTTCTCGTGGCACTCCTCGCACCCCCTTCTTTGAGGGGTGTTCGCCCTCCCCCCTTCTCCCCTCAATCGCCTCTGATGCAGCTAGTGACTACCTTCGTGCTGAGGAGGTAGGAGCTGCGTCTGCCCCTAGTGGGAGGCGCCGCAACGGCAGGGGCAGGGGAGGCAGGAGCGGTGGGGGTGGCAGAGGTGGAGGCGGTGGTGGGGGCGGTGGAGGAGGTGGAGGGGGCGGCGGTGGAGGAGGTAGTAATGGTGGGGGTGGAGGGGCAGGTGGCGGCGGTGGTGGCGGCAATGGGAGTGGTGGAGGCCGCGGTGGTGGCGGCGGTGGTGGCGGTAGTGGGAGTGGAGGCGGCGGCAGTGGTGGCGGCCGGGGTGGTACTAGCCAGAGGGGAGGCCTTGGAGGTGGCCAGAGGCAGCAGCAACATCAGCCCCTTTCGTCTCAGGAGCTCCGTGTGCTTCCCGCAATTTCTTTCGCGATAGGACTACAGTCACACCGCTCTCTGCACCTGTTGCTGTCTCTTTGGCTGACCCCTCTGGGGGCCCAGTCCTTGCACGTTCCTCCACTGTTCTGCCCTGTCCGGCGGTTCCATCTGGGTCACTGTCAGGTCTCCACCTCCCCTCGTTCTCTACGAACTTGGTATGCACTGCTGTCCTCTAGGATGCGGGGGTTGACACCTTCACCCCTGAACGGCAGCGTGTGGCGATCTGTACGTGCTCCCAGACCGGTCGCCACCTGGCCACGTTCACCCGTCGGCCTGGGTCGAGAATATACACACTGACTACTGCGCCTCCTCAGGTAGCTGCGTTTGCGTCTGCGTCAGATCAGCTTGCTGCCCCCTGATCGTGTCGCGCCCTGTCGCACCAGACGCTCCTTTGGCACCACCGTCTTGGTCACCCCTCTGTGGCACGCCTCCGTGGCATGCACTCTCGTCTCTTTGTCTCTGGTCTTCCCAGGTCTCTGCCTCCCCTCCCACCCTCGCCTGCCCCTCCCTGCCTTCCCTGTGTCGAGGGGGGGCAGCGCGCCGCTCCTCACTCCTCCTCGTTCCCCCCGACAGAGGCTCCCCTGCAGACTCTCCACCTGGACGTGTGGGGTCCAGCCCGCGTCCGTGGACAGGGCCACGAGCGGTACTTTCTGCTGGTTGTCGACGACTATTCGCGTTACACCACGGTCTTCCCCTTGCGCCGCAAGGAAGAGGTCCCTGATGTTCTGATCCCTTGGATCTGCGCTGTTCGTCTCCAGCTCCGCGAGCGGTTTGAGACGGACTTTCCTGTCCTGCGTCTGCACTCTGACAGAGGTGGTGAGTTTTCCTCCGACCTCTTGCGGGCTTTTGTCGTGCGGAAGGCATTCGCCAGACGCTCACGCTTCCGGTCTCTCCGCAGCAGAATGGGTTGCTGAGCGCCTCATTGGCTTAATCATGGAGGTCGCTCGTACCTCCATGATCCATGCGGCTGCCCCCCATTTTCTGTGGCCGTTTGCAGTCCAGTACGCTGCGCATCAGCTCAACCTCTGGCCCCGTGTCTCCTTGCCGGAGACCTCGCCCACACTGCGTTGGACGGGGGAGGTTGGCGATGCGTCGGTGTTCCGGGTCTGGGGATGCCGAGCCTTTGTCCGCGATACGTCCACGGACAAGCTCTCCTCCCGCGCCGTTCCCTGTGTCTTCCTTGGCTTTGTCCCTGACGCGCCTGGCTGGCAGTTTTACCACCCCACCTCGCCCCATGTCCTGCCCTCTCAGGACATCACGTTTGACGAGTCGGTTCCCTTTTACCATCTCTTCACCTACCACACTGCCCCTCTCCCTCCCCCGCCGCTCTTCCTCGTACCAGGTCCTCCTCCGGTAGATCCCCTTCCCCCTCAGGGTCCTGCTCCCTCAGGTGTGTCCCAGGTAGACCCTGTCGAGCCTGTCGAGGTCGTTGTCGACTCTGGTGCTTCTAGAGGTGTTGCGTCTGGAGTTGCTGAGCCTGAGAGTGCGGAGCCTAGGGGTGCGGCTGGGGGTGCTGAGCCTGGGGTTGCTGAGTCTGAGAGTGCAGAGCCTGGGGGTGCTGAGCCTGCGGGTGCGGAGCCTGGGGGTGCTGAGCAGCGCGTGCGGAGCCTGGAGGTGCTGAGCCTGGGGGTGCTGAGCCCGAGTGTGCTGAGCCTGGAGGCCCTTCGGGTGTCTTGTCACGGTCGGAGTCTCTCTCTCCACTGCAGCTGCACGAGTGGTTTGCTCGGCGCTGGAGCCACCGGAGTGGTGCTGCTGGAGCTGGAGCTGCTGGGGGTGCTGGAGCCGCTAGTCCCGGAGGTGCTCGTACTGGAGGTACTGGAGCTCCAGGGGCTGGAGGTACTGCTGGAGCTACTGGAGGTGCTGGTGCTACTGGAGCTGGAGCTGCTGGAGGTGCTGCTGGAGCTAGAGCTGCTGGAGGTGCTGCTGGAGCTGGAGCTACTGGAGGTGCTGGAGCTGGAGCTGCTGGAGGTGCTGGAGCTGCTGGAGCTGGAGGTGCTTCTGGAGCTGGAGCTGGAGTTGCTGGAGGTACTGGAGCTGCTGAAGGTGGAGGTGCTTCTGGAGCTGGAGCTGGAGTTGTTGCTGGAGCTAGAGCTGGTGGAGGTACTGGTGCTGTCGGTGCTGGTGCTGGAGGTGCTGTGCGACCGCGACCGTACTTCGTTCCACTGCTTCAGCAGGTTCTTGGTCTCCCGCCTTTTGCTAACATTGATCCTCCCTTCCTGTGTCTACCGCCTGACCAGTCCCAGCCACAGCTACTACCAGCCTCTCCGTTGCCTGCTCCTCCTTACACCGGGCAGCCCGTAGGTTTTACTGAGCGTCGTAAGCCTGCGTCTCGTCCTGCGTCGCCTGTTCGCGCTGGTCGCACTGGTCGTCGTGTTCCGCGTCCGCGTCCTCCTCCTGTTCTCGGCATGCACCAGACGGCACTTCGTCCTTCCTCTGTTCCACTGCTTGTCCCTCTGCCGTCTCCTCCTGCGTCCTCTCTTCCTGCCCTTGCTGACCCGGTGTCTGACTCCCTTCGTGCTGCTAGTCCTACTGTCACGCGTCTCCTGGCCACTGTTGTCACTAACCCTTCCTTTGAGTCCACTGCTGCGTCTGCCTTAGTTGCTCAGCTTGTCGACTTTGCTGCTCGCTGTCGTCTAGACTACGCCGCTAGTCTTGTAGTTACTGAGTCTGATTCCATCTGTCCTCCGTCCGTCGGGGGTGAGTGTGCTCTTGGCACGGACGTCCTTGAGGACAGGCAGGAGGACTTTGAGTGCTTTGCAGTTGCTGTACCTCATTTCGTGTCCATGCTGCTTGCACCTGAGGAAGACCCGGATGCACCAGACATCCCGACCCCGTGCTCTTACGCAGAGGCGATAGAGGGTCCCTAGTCCTCTCAGTGGCAGTCAGCCAAGGACGCAGAGATGGCATCCTGGAAGTCCACAGGCACTTACGTCGACCAGGTTCCCCCACCTGGGGCGAACATCGTCAGTGGCATGTGGATTTTAGGTGAAGCGGCCGTCTGGTTCTCCGCCTGTCTTCAAGGCGCGTTACGTTGCACGAGGCTTCAATCAGCGAGAGGGAGTTGACTTCTTCCAGACCTTCCCCCCTACCCCGAAGATGACCACTCTTCGGGTGCTGCTGCACGTCGCCGCTCAGCGTGACTACGAGCTTCACTCTCTTGACTTCAGCACTGCTTTCCTACAGGGCAGCCTGCACAAGGAGATCTGGCTGTGCCGCCCACCTGGCTTCACTGGGTCGTTCCCTCCTGGTACCTAGTGGAGCCTCCGGCGGCCAGTCTACGGTCTCCGCCAGGCGCCTCGCGAGTGGCACGACACACTGAGGATGACTCTTGCGGCTCTTGGGTTTGCTCCTTCTACTGCTGACCCGTCGCTGTTTCTACGCACCAACACTTCGCTGCCGCCATTCTACATCCTCGTGTACGTCGACGACTTGGTCATTGCCACTGCTGCCACTGCTGGACTGGCCCACGTGAAGTCGGGGCTGCAGAAGAGACACACGTGCACAGACTTGGGTGAGTTGCACAGCTATCTTGGCTTACAGATCACCCGGGACAGAGCACGCCGCACCATCACCCTGACTCAGTCACACACGGTGCAGCAGGTCCTTCAGCGCTTCGACTTCCAGTACTCCTCGCCACAGCCCACTCCTCTGCCTACCGGCCACTCGCTCTCAGCTCTGCCTTCGGATGAGTCCGTAGAGCCGAGTGGCCCGTATCCAAAGCCTGTGGGCTGCCTCATGTACCTGATGACCTGCACTCGACCTGACCTTCGCTTACCCTCTTAGCATCCTGGCACACTACGTTGCGCCCGGGAGACACCGACCAGAGCACTGGAAGGCCGCTAAGAGGGTGATGCGCTACTTGTGCAATACATCGGGCATGGGGCTTGTGCTTGGAGGACGGGGTCCAGTTGTCCTCACTGGTCACGCAGGCGCTTCTTGGGTTGACGACTTGGCTACGCAGCGGTCGTCACAGGGTTACACCTTCAGCCTTGGCTCCGGTTCTGTTTCGTGGCGGTCTACCCGCTCGTCTTCTGTTCTCAGCTCTAGTTGAGAGGCTGAGATCTACACAGGGGCCATGGCTGCACAGAAGTTACGCTGGCTCACCTACCTGCTGACCGACTTGGGAGAGCCGCCTCGTTCTCCCCCAGTTCTATACGACGACAACAAGGCCATGACTGCCTTGTGTCAGGAGCACAGACTGGAGCACAGAACGAAGCACATAGCTCGCGCTACTTCCTTGCTCGAGAGTTGCAGCAGCGTGGTCAGCTTCGTCTTGTTTACGTGGCCTCTTAGGCCAACACTGCTGATATCTTCACCAAGGCACTTCCGCCTTGTAATCATCAGCGTTTCCGTACTGTTTTAAGCCTTGTGCCTACTTGGCCTCACTTGCTTACTTCTTGACTTTGCTTGTACTGTGATCTATATACTTATACCTGCATGCTTACACTTGCTAGGTTGTGGTCTCTGTACTGCTTGTTCTCCTTTATATATAACTCTGCATGTGAACTAGCCTTGTGGCTATTTGCTTGTGCTTAGAATGTGTGGTGACTTCGTGATCCACCCTGAGCTTGCTTTGCTTTGCTTGACTGGTCTCGTGACCTCTTGTTCTCCCCCACTTTTCTATGGGGGTGTGTCAAACTTATATGCAGCTGCTTATTTAGGCTGTAGAGGGGTAGCCCATATGGGGTACAACCCAATTAGGGTTTCATACTTGTACCCATCCTGCTGCTAGTTCTTTGATTCCTGTTCGTTATTCTGACACCGACGCCACTGCCGTCTAATTTGTCGGATTGAATAATGTACCTCGGCTGTTCGGCTCGAGGCTAAGAACAAAACTCGACTCGCCTGCAGTCTCTGCTAGAATTCCCTCTCAAATAGGCTCTAAGAGTAGCTGCAAAATCCATCGTAAAATAGGCTGACAACAGAGAGGAGAGGGAACGTGTTTTGCTCCTGCGCAGCTTGCGTTGTGATTCAGGATGGGGAGGTTGATTTTCTGCCACAATTATTGGCCCCAATCAAAATGCGTGGTGCGGCTAAATCCAGCGGAAATGCATTCTTGAGTGCATACAGGCCGTCGATGCTTTGAGGAGGTGCGCGCAAGGGGCGGGTAGCAACAAGAGAATTTGTACAATAATCGTGGGAGCTGGCATTGCAGCCTTCGTTATTGCGCAGGATTCGCAACTTGTAACACACATGTTACCAACCATAGAAGAAGTACTAATGCAATACAACTATAAGAGTTCACAGCTTCATTGAGATCTCCTATCACAACTCATCTTTGATAGAGACCGTCACTCTAAGCACACATGCTAGCTTCAAATCATTAAAATTCAACACCCCTCCAGCCGGAACACCCTCCTTCCCTCCACCCTCCTCCTTATTCACACATCCCACTCCATCCATGAGCTCTTTCAGAGGCTTGGAAAGATTCGGTCGAGTTGCCTCTCCGAGCACCACATGGGCACGGAGGTAGAGGTTGGATCCATAGAACGAGACGGACGGTGCTTGTAAGCGGGCGGCAAAGCGAGGGTTGGCCAATAGCTAGTCGATGAACTGCCTGGTGGATACAATGATCAGATGGAATCTTTTCCTTGGGAAATTCAATGATGATATGCCACTGCACTGCAGATTACCGTGCCAGCAACAAGGTGGTTATTAGGGATATCCAATTACCTACAAAGTCCATAACAATGGGGATATGCAAAGCACTGAATCAGGCCCGGTATTACCAGGGTAGATCACCCTTTTAAGGCAAGGTTGTTATGAGCGCTCTGATTTTTAAAAGTGATATTTTTAAGGACCCTTACAAAAACAAATACTTCTATATGGAACACTGATTTTCTAAAGTGACATATTGTTTTTGTTCGTATGAGGAATATTGCGACATGAAACTCGATAAGAAGGCATTCCATTACGCCGCAGGAGTCGACTCTACCGAGTGCAAAGTCGAGGAATCAGAAGAGTCGAAGCAACACTAGAAACCATCAGATCAAGACCGATGCAGGGATAAATATTTGAAGTGAAAAGAGCGGAACAGGTTTGGAACGGGTTTTTGCGCCGCACAGTGTGAACCTCGCTGAAATAAGGAAATATACCCCTTAGAGTACATGGCTAGCCTAGGTCGTTTTGTATTCCTTTGTATTTCCTATATAAACTCAACGTATGCATGATTTTATCATCTCTGTCATTTACATTCAATCTGACCTGAGGTCAACACTTCCGCTACAACACTACCTACGGACAACCCTGAGCCGATCACTGGCTAAGTGCTGTTTAGGATTGTAACATAGTATGAGAGCAACCTAGCGATTCTTTGCAACCTCACTTCCGTAAAATTCACCGGAATAAAATCTCGCAACTGGCCTTCCAAGACCAAGATGGCCGGAGAATCGGGAGGCCAAACAAATCTACCAGCTGAAGAACCAATCCGGTTGCGAGCGACAACTACGATTTTACCGCTGAACTTGAGCAATTGTTTTAACGATTGTCAACCATGGAAAAAGACCTCCAAGCATTGCGGAAAGGCGACGCGGGATTCCCCTCGCAACTAGCACAACCTGCTAAACCGACCGCAAACGGCCGCGATACCGCCCCGCACACCTTCTCCATTGACACAAACAAATCAGTAGCAACAGCCACCCGTCCAAGCGTAAGAACATTTTCTGAGTGTTTCCAAGATCAAGACTAACATCTCGTTCGATGGCAAAAACTTTCACATGTGGAGTCTTGAGCTAGAGCTCCTCCTACAGACAACCCAGATCTACCACTACTTCGACGGCTCCTTATCTAAAATAGTGGAAGACACCGAAGACGCCCGGGCTCAGTACTACAGCAAGTCCCCTTTGGCGTATAATGTGCTACTGAGGAACATGACGTCCGCGAAGCAACTCGGCATTCGCTCCTACAAAGAGTGCGACGCTCCAGCATTGGAAGCCCGGAAGCACCTCGTTGAGGTATATCAGCCAAAGGACTCAATCACCTCCAGCAGGCTTCTACAGCAACTCATGGAGACCAAGATGGGGCATAGGGAGAAAGCGAATTTATATCTTAATCACTTTCGAAATATTCGTGATCAAATTACGAAGCACGGCAGCTCGATCTCGGAGAAAATCTTCATCAACATCGTGCTCCAAGGACTCGGGCCCATATGGAGGCCCTGCAAGGCAATACCTGGACAGAGGCAGATAGTCTCGGACGTTGTTCTAAGCGCCGTACTCCTCACTGGACAACAAGACATGAACTCTAGCAAGACCGGCTCCGTGCCGCGCCAAGAGCACCTCTCCTTCTACGCCGACAACCGTGAAGAGAGCCGACAACCACGACGCCACTATTGCAAAATTTGAAAATTCTTCGGACACTCAACACACAGATGCAAATTCAGGTCAAACAATAGCCACCCAAATTCCACTCACCAAAACAACTGGGTTGGTCGACAAGACACTCGTCAGTTCCAGCCTCAACATCAAGCCCCCCGTCCACCTACTCAGAAACAGCAACACCACCAGGGACAAGCATCTCAGACAGGAGGAACAAGAAACGTAATGGCAAACATGGCAACACGCCGTCGCCCACGAGCTACTACGCGTGACGGAGACGAAGCGCCCGCCGAATAAATAATTTAACCTGAACTAAAATACAACAATCCCCTCACCGACAACTACTGCTACTATGTGGACGAGAACCGACAAGACTGGCAGTTACCAATAAAGCTGCGAAAATGCCCGCCTCACCATCATGATCAGCGACTAGTTCCGCTGGGATGGCGCGAAGAAGAGAAATTTCTCAACTAATCGGCTTGGGCACTGGTGGAGGCACCGGCGGAGGAGGCTGGAGCAACGTTGGAGCTTGGGGGGGTGATTGAAGGGGAGCTCACCCGCGAAGAACTAGAGGAGGCAGAGAGAGAATTGCCGCTGCGCGGACCCCACCAAGAGTTGTAGTTCCCCTCGGGCGACCTCTGCGCAACCCAGCGTCACCGCCTATGTCACCTTACATCTCGGAATCTACCTCGTTCAAGATTGAACACGGCAATGTGCCTGCAACCCCACCTCGCGACGCCTACGGGCCTCCTTCCCGACCAGACCCCTTCGCTCGTTTCATCAAAGACACAACTACCTCGCTCGACATCATCCCCGACCGCAACTTCCTCTCACTTTATCTGACAACCGTGCCTGCAGAAAGAGAAACAACAGCAGAAGAACCAGAAACAGAGGAGAAGAAGAGGCTGAACCAGGAGAAGAGGAAGGGCCTATGCTCAGCATCCCTTATGAGATCGAAGCAGAAGCAGCCGCATTTCACGCACAATACCTGCGTACCCCCGTATTCCGAGCAGAAGATGACCTCTGGTATCAGCGACTCCGCCACCCTTCACGCCAGACATTCACCAATTACCTCACCACCAAAGTTTCCTGCCAAGAGCACTGCTGCGCCCCGACGGCACGGAACCAAGCAGCACCACACAGCCTCAAACCTACACCATCTGCCCCACAGCTGACCTCACACACCAAGCTTACCCCTCACTGGAACCAAGCACCAACCGCTACAAGAAGGTGCAGAAAGTCTACAACGACTTTATCGTGATAACTTACAGAGGAGTCAACGACGAGAACAACACCCTTACCTTCATAAAAGCATACTCACGCTATGTCTAGGTTGCTAACGTCGACCTTCGCTCCAAGGCTCCAACGTTTTCCGCATCTGGTTGGCACACACTCAATGGGAATCGGGGAAGAAGCTGAAGATTTGGCAGACCAACGGTGCCAAGGGATTGTGCAGCAACAAGCTGCAACGCTTCCTCACTGAAAAGGGGATCAAACACCACATTTCACTCACCTATGCCCACTAGGAACAAAGAGTCGCTGAGCAAGTCAACCGCACCCTCATGACGAAGGTCCGCACCCTCATGAATCAGTCTGGCATCCCCAAGAAGTACTGGCCGTACCCCATGAATCACGCCATGCGGCTTCACAACCTTCTGTCTACCGCGGCGAATAGGGGCAACATCTCACCACACATGAAGTGGACCAGGAATAGGAGGACCAGGAAGGCAACATCTCCATGCTGAGGGTCTGGGGATGCATGGTGCAATACGGGCCGACATCTGCTACCATCGGCAAATTCACATAATGCGAGCGCTGGGGAGTTCATCTGGGACTCATTTATGAATACACGGGCTGGCTAATCCTGGAGATCGACACTCACAAGTTCGTACCCGCGCAAGACATCCTCTTCTACAAGCGACTCACCCTGGAGCAGAGGATGGCGGATCAGCAAGCAGGAGCCACCCGAGCTTACGCCAACAATGGACGGAGCTTTGCCTCTCCAGAAGATGACCGCAACATAAGCCCTCGACCGTGATCCCGACGACGACCACGATGATGACGACCACGAGATGGATCATATGGTAGTCGCAAGGAAGTAGTACGAGGAAATCTGGGGAGCGAGTGACAACCTGAAGGTACCGGAGTTGAACCTGCAAGCATTCCAGAAGCCCCTGGGATTGCTAGAGCTATACGGTGGGATACCAATGGGCCTGGCAGCAGTCCTGAAGGCAGGGCGGACAGTTTGCACCTACATGTATGTGGATAATGACGACCACGTGAATGTGATGGCGTGGCAGCACATCGACCACACAAGGTATCACGAGCAACTTATAAAAGGGGCAGCAGAGAGGGGGGTGTAGTGGTTATGCAGAGGAGTGAAGGAGATAGACGACATGCTCATCTCACAGTGGGGGAAGATCGACCTGGCGATAGCGGTTTGGGGTTGTCAAGGCTACTCGCGGGCAGGAAAGGGGAAAAGGATGGCAGACGAGCGGAGCGGGCAATTCCGCGAGTTGGTGAGGGTGCTGAAATTGATAAAGAAGAGGCAAGAGGAAGTGGCCTACATCATCGAGAGCTGGCTATGGGATTCCTGGCGGGGGCTACGGCATGCGCACAAATGACCGAGAAGGATCGGAAGGCGGCGCTGGGCAGGGCAATGGACCTCAACGCCCTGCACTGGCTGTTCACAGCTATGTACAACCATCTGGAGAGGAAGTGGCTGGAACGTCGCATTGGCAAAGTGACACTAAGCAGGTCGCAGATGCAGCTGGTGGCAACCAAGCAAATGGAGGCATAGACGATGCTAGGGGGACTAAAGGACAAGGAAGAAAACCAGTGGTGGCGGGGAATCCCAGAAGAGCAGAGGCGCGCCAGTTGGAGGGATGACAGGGAGGGCATTCCAGGGAGGTATGCGGACCCACAAGAGAGTGAGGAAGAGGAAGAGGAGGAGGAGGAGGAGATGGAAGTGGCGGGGAGCAAAGAGGAAGGAGGAGGGGACACGCTGGAGGAATTCCATGATTCAGACTTTGATATGGAAAGAGACTTCTTCGACCCGCCTGACTGGCCACCCATAGGACCAGTGTTCATGGCGTTGGATATGACACCTGGGGCAGGAACCGCATTAGTAAGGAAAGGAGAGGCAAGAGGGCCAGAGGAGGTGGGACGAGCGGCAAACAGGGGGCAGAATGAGCCCAAGCGAGAGGAGCAACAACCAGCTTGGGACATCGGGGAAGGACTGCAGAGGATGCAGAGAGAGACCGTGGAGATCTTGCTGGCAAGCCATCGAGACACCTTCACAAGTACGCTGAAAGAGCTAGGATGCTGCAACTGCGCGACGATGACATTGAACCTAACGACCACCGTACCAGTGTACCAGAGGAGACGCAGGATAAGCCCACAGGACCTGGACGTGTGCACGGAGAAGTGCCTGGAGTTGTTAGAAGCAGGACTGATCCGGCGATCAGAGTCGAGCTACGAAGCAGCCATAGTGGTAGCGGCGAGGATGGATCTCACTGAAACTGTGCTTTCCAAGAGGATGTGCGGGGACTACCGAGACCTGAACAAAATCACGGTGCCAGAGCGTTACTTGACGCCTATGGTGGATGAGATCTTGGACCAGTTGGTGAAGGCAAGGGTGTTCTCCACCTTGGATATGCAGCAAGGATTTAACCGAATTCCTATAGCCGAGGAGGACAAGGCCAAGACAGCGTTTCACGGGCCGAATGGGGTGTACGAGTGGAATCGGATGCCTCACTGCTATTCCAGAAGGTCATGGATGCGGTGCTGAGGGGGATGAAGGGAGCCCTCTGTTACATTAACGACTCCATCATGTTCAGCGCGTCTGCAGAATAGCATATGGAGCAGCTGGCTGAGACGCTGAGGAGGATCAAGGCGCCATGATTGACCTGCCAACCCAAAAAGTGCAGGTTTGGAGAAGGGGTTCGAAGCGTCAGGGGGAAGGCTGGCCATTCAGAAGGCCAAGGTGGAAGTGCTGGACCGCGTGAGGCCGCCCACGGACAAGAGTGCATTACAAGCACTCCTCGGCTTCCTCAACTATTACCGTAATTTCGTGGAGAACTTCAGCAAGCGAGCAACCCCGCTGAACAAGTTGATGCGGGATGATTAAATGTGGCAGTGGGGCGAGCCACAGAAAGCGGCACTGCAGGATCTTCTAGAGGCAGTGAAAGAAGGAGTGGTATTGTAGCTGCCGCGCGTGGATGTGCCGTTCGTATTGTACACCGAATGAAGCAGTGCGTGGATGGGATCCATCCTCAGTCAGCAAGAAGGAGAGGAGGAGAAGGTGGTGGCATTTGATAGTCGGTCCTGCAACCCTGGGGAGGCCAACTATCTGTCATATGAAGGAGAGGGGCTGGCGGCAGTATGGGCAGTCGGACACTTCCGGGTCTACTTGCAAGGCCGCCTGTTTGCACTCTTGACGTACCACCAGCCCCATGCTATGGCTCATGTAGAATCAATCACTGACAGGCCGCAATGCACGCTGGGCCATGAAGCTGCAAGAGTACCAGTTCGTCTTCCGCCGTCGGCCGGGGAAGACCATGTAAGATGTGGATGGTCTATCCAGGAATCCGCCGGCGATTATAGCCGAGATGGCATTGATGGCGATGATGCCAGACGCAGTCACGCCGCTCAGGAGGGAGCAGCAGGCTGGATCAGCGGATGTATGGGAGGATTAGGAGACCTTGGTGGGGCTGCAAGGAGGAACGGCGGAAGGGACAGTCGTCTCGGTGAGGGCGCGAAGTAGGGGAAAACATTACAGGTGATATCAGGAGCAAGTACAGATCCGGACCAAGGACAGATGGAAAAGGGTGCCGGAACCGAAGGAACGGGAGGGAATCATCCAGGAGGTACATAACCGACTGGGACATTATGGACCGCTCAGGACACAGCAACTGCTTTAGACGGGATGGTGGTGGGCAGTCATGAGGAAGGAGGTGAAGGATTGGGTGGCAAGGTGTTCCGCGCGCATCAGGAACCGAGCTGCATTTGAGAGGAGTCAGGCAGAGCTGTAGCCGCTGGCGATCATGGGATTGGGGTACCGGTGGTCTCTAGATCTGGTGGGAGAGTGGCGCTAACTAAGCAAGGGCACAAGTACGTGGTCATGATGATCGAGCATGTCAGCAAGTGGGTGGAGGTGCGGGCACTGAGCAACAAGACGGCGGTTGCGGTGGCAGAAGCCTTCGAATAGCAGGTCCTCACGCGGTTCGGAGAATGCAGATGTTGACGGACCAAGGCACGGAATTTCAAGGGGAGTTTGAGCTGCTAGCCTCCTACCTGATTACGCACCGCACTACCTCTCGGTACCACCTGCAGAGCGATGGACTCACGGAACGGCTGATTCAAACACTAAAGCTGAGGCTGCACGAGTACGGAGAGTCCAAGATGTTATGTGATGCTATCATTTGCATTCACGTCTGTCTGCCTCCCATCATATGTTCGTGCGTTGCATGCGTGGTGTGAGCGAGTGCAAGAATTTGTGTTCGGTGTGGTTTGGATTCTCTGAGTGTGTGTGAATGTTATTTGGCTTAAGCAGATATCTGAAGACTCCTTTGCTCAAGAGCTTTCCGACAAACCAAGAATCGTTGCGATCAGAGCAAGAACGACGAAGTTATAATAATTCGAAGTTTTGATTGGGATGCGACGACTTTGGAAGTTGCGAAGTGACTCAATCTGGGGTACAGACTTATGGGTGTTGAGAAATTTGTCCCCATCACTGTAGATTCTGCCAAGTGGTTGGGAGAAACCAAGTTGGGTTGGCAAGTATGGCCAACTTGGGTGAGGTGGATTGTGGAGGTTGGGAATGTGACAAATGTCAAAGTTGGGGTACCTATAGACAGGGGAAATGTGTGGCATGGGGTTTCCTTGGTTGGGGACTCTCTTGGGACCTTCCCTCTCGTCCTCCTCATCCCCTTCTACCAGGTTCATTGCTACTCTAACTTTCTTGTGTGAACTTTTGATATAATTGTGATTGAGTCATGTTTCCATGGCAGCATACCCCCCAGTGCGCCGAAATTTAATACGATTCAACTTGGGGATTGTAGCTATGGGTTAGGGCTACAACATATCTAAACTTGTTGAAGTTTCAACGGTTAGTTTTTCGTCGACGGCGTTTCTTGTGAACTTGGTTTCCTGTCCAGAATTCAATGCCAACATCTTTTTGAGAATTTTATGCCCCTAATCTTCGTAGACTCCGTCCTTAGTCTCTAACACAAGAAGAGGGACTGGGACATGCACGTCCGTTGGGTAATGGCTGGGTACCGGTTCAGCAAGCAGGCATCTCAGCAGGACCTCTCTCCATATCATATGCTCTTTGGGAGGGAGACATCTCCGCCAGTGGGAGCACCATGGGTGTTGACGGATATGGTGACGACAGGAACTCCTGAGAAATGGGCTGCATTGTTCGCAGCAAGAGGCCACTACTTGCGACGGTTGCTGTTGGCAGCCTTGGAGAATGTCCATGTGGCACAGCTGAGGGATATCCACCGCTATAAGCAGAGGCTGGAGCAACGGGCCGGAGGAGCACGTGCAGCAGTACAACAGGGACAGGAAGTCTATATCCGTTGCACCAAGAAGGATGGTCAAGGAAGTCCGTGAGTCGGGGGTGTTGGTCTTGGAGAGTGAGGCGGGAGTGTGAGCAGTGGATCATGTTACCAATGTGGCAAAGGCAGGTGCCAAGAAGCCGGAGTATGTGGGTCTCGTGACCCGGGTGAGGGCGGCTTGGGCCACGGGAGGAGGCAATGGCATATCAACAAAGAGAATAATTAAAGGAAGGAGGTAGAAGGGGCAGGCGTTAGGGGATGACCAGAGGAGTCTGGTCAAGAAGGAAGGATAGAAGGAAGGAGAGAGGATAGGAAGGATCCAAAGGGGAGGGGGAAGGATGATGGGTAAGGGGTTTTTCGACAGCTGTCGCGTGATAACGAGTGGAAAGAAGAAGTCTAGAAGCACGAGGTCTACGACCTCGTCTGAAGTCACTTTGCAATCGGGGATGTTGAAGTCGAGCACGTAGACTCCGTCGATGGAGCGCGCTCGCCCGAGGTATTTGTGAGTTTCAACGGGCGTGACAGGAGGAGCGAAGTTGAGGATGAGATCGCGCGTGTAAGGGTCCATGGTGAACGTGGCTCCACAGTCAGAAAGTTGTCCCGCAGATAGTAGGTTGAAGCGCAAGTCCAGCACGTAGAGCACATCGTTGAAGATGATGTAAGTGTTGTTGTCTTGTGCTTGCAGCAGGGCGATGCCCTGTGCGTTTGCTCGTAGCTAGCCGTTGTCAGCGACAGTAACGTAAGTATTGGTGGGGGTTCGGCTGACGTTGGAGATATAGCGTAGTAACTCCACCATGTGCTGGTCGCAGCAGCTGTCCAGGTACCAGTTGTTGTGAGCCGCGTTGTTGTTACATAGATTTAGTGTGAATCGCGGCATGATAATAGTTGCAGTATCGATGATGAGAAAACTTTCTTCTTCGCGCCATCCCAACGGAACTGGTCAATGATCATGATGGTGAGGCAGGCTTTCCCGCAGCTGGATTGGTAAGTGCAAGTCCTGTCGGAACGCGCTGTGCTAGATTTTCTTTGAGCTGATTGAGGAGCTTGTTGCAAGTGCCGGTGTACAGCAAGTTGTCGACATAAACTGTCAGGAGAATGTAGTCACCGTTGAAACGAAGGCGGTACATTTCTGGGTCGTGTGGTAGCTGCCTGAAGCCGATTTCAAGGAGTATTTTGTGCAAGTGATGCTGCCAGATTCTGTCAGACTTGTATGACTTAGCCTGTGTAGGCTATAGTGGGGTAGCACATATGGGGTACAACACATTTCTAGGTTTGTACTTGTACCCAACCTTTCCCTTAGTCAATCATTCCTCATTTCTTCACATGGTATAGAGCAGGTTCCCTAGTGGGAACGCTTCCTAGGGCCCACCACTGAAAATCGATTTTTTTTTTTCTGACCGGAGCGCGAGTCGCCCCTGCCCGAGACGCGCCCCGTGGGCCGCCCACTCGTCGCGTCCCCTGCCCTTAGCGGCCCATCGCGCCCTCCTAGAGGGTGGCGCTGGTCGGGGTGGCGCTGGTCGGGGTGGCGCTGCGCAGCGGAGCGGCTTCGGTGGTGGTCAGCGCCAGCAGCAGCAGCGCACTCGTGAGACCCCGCCCCCCCAGCAGCTTCGTGAGTGGTACGCTGCGCGTCAGCGGGGTGGGGGTGCTGGTCCTTGTGCCTACGTCCTGCGTACCGGCGACCGCACTGGTGAGCCGTGCGGTGGCCCACACACCACCCAGCGCTGCTTCGGCTGCCTGACGGACGCTTGGCATCTCCAGTTCCCTGACGCCACTGAGATTCCCCGCTGGGGCGAGCTGCTTAGGTCGGGGGTTGCTATCTTTGATCTGGATTATGATGCCATTCTTGCTGCCATGTATGTTGTGTCTACTAGTGATGAGGGTGACTGTTACCTGTGTGTTCCGCCTGACCCGGGCATTGAGGCTGCTGCTCTAGGTGCTGGTGAGGCTGCTGCTCTAGATGCTAGTGCGTCTGCTGCCCCAAGTACTGGTGCGTCTGCCTCTCAGGTACCACGTCGGCTCAGGCCTTACACACCTTCACCCTTGACTCGGGTGCTTCCTGCTCCTTCTTTCGTGACCGCACCACACTTACGCCGCTTAGTCGGCCAGTTGCGGTCTCCCTGGCGGACCCCTCTGGGGGTCCTGTCCTTGCCCACTTCTCCACTGTCTTACCGTGTCCGGCGGCCCCCTCTGGCACCCTGTCAGGTCTCTACCTCCCCTCGTTCTCTACGAACTTGGTGAGTGGTGCTGACCTACAGGATGGGGGGGTTGACCAGTTCACTCCTGCGAGTCAGCGAGTGACCCACTGCACGTGTGCTCGGACGGGCCGACACTTGGCCACGTTTACCCGTCGACCGGGGTCGAGCCTGTACACACTGACTACTGAGTCTCCTCCGGTCTCTGCGTCTGGTCAGGTAGCTGCGTCGGGTCAGGTGTCTGCTACGGCGTCCAGGTCTGGTCCTGCGTCTGCCCCCTGCTCGTGTCGTCTCCTGTCTCACCAGACTCTCCTCTGGCACCACCGCCTTGGTCACCTCTCGCTGCCTCGTCTCCGAGGCATGGCCTCCCGTGTCCTTGTCTCTGGTCTCCCCCGGTCCCTCCCTCCTCTTCCTCCGGGGCCAGCCCCTACCTGCGTTCCCTGCGTCGAGGGGAGGCAGCGTGCTGCTCCTCACTCCTCCGAGTTTCCTCCGACAGAGGCTCCGCTGCAGACGCTTCACATGGACGTGTGGGGCCCAGCCCGCGTCCGTGGTTAGGGTCACGAGCGTTACTTCCTGCTGGTGGTTGACCACTACTCGCGTTACACCACAGTCTTCCCCTTGCGCAGCAAGGGTGAGGTCACTGAGGTGCTGATCGGCTGGATCCGCACTGCTCGTCTCCAGCTCAGAGAGAGTTTCGGCTCGGACTTTCCTGTTTTGCGTCTGCACTCCGACAGAGGCGGTGAGTTCTCCTTTGACCTTCTGCGAGCCTTCTGTCGTGCACAGAGCATCCGCCAGACGTTCACGCTTCCGGCCTCTCCACAGCAAAATGGGATTGCTGAGCGCCGCATTGGCATGGTCATGGACGTCGCTCGTACGTCCATGATCCATGCGGCTGCTCCCCATTTTCTGTGGCCGTTTGCGGTTCGGTACGCAGCGCATTAGATCAACCTTCAGCCCCGGGTCTCCTTGCCAGAGACCTCCCCCACCTTGCGGTGGACGGGGAAGGTTGGCGATGCGTCTGCGTTTCGTGTCTGGGGATCTCGGGCGTTTGTCCGCGACTTGTCTGCGGACAAGCTGTCCCCCCGTGCTGTTCCCTGCGTCTTCCTTGGCTTCCCCCCTGACGCGCCTGGTTGGCAGTTTTACCACCCCACCTCGCGCCGTGTTCTGTCCTCCCAGGACGTCACCTTTGACGAGTCGGTTCCTTACTACCATCTCTTCCCCTACCACACTGCGCCCCTCCTCCCGCCGCCGCTCTTCCTTGCGCCAGGTCCCCCCCCGGTAGACCCTCTCCCCCCTCAGGGTCCTGCCCCGTCAGGTGTGTCCCAGGTAGACGCAGTCGAGCCTGTCGAGGTAGCTGTTGACTCTGGTGCTGCTAGGGGTGCTGAGCCTGGGGGTGCTGAGTCTGGGGGTGCTGAGGCTCGGGGTGCTGAGCCTGGGGGTGTAGAGCCTGGAGATGCGGAGCCTGGGGGTGCTGAGCCTGGGGGTGCGGAGCCTGGGGGTGCTGGGTCTGCTCGAGTGGCCTCTGGCGGGGCTGGGTCTGG
The DNA here is from genome assembly GCA_947471745.1 of Closterium sp. Naga37s-1. Taxonomy (NCBI): domain Eukaryota; kingdom Viridiplantae; phylum Streptophyta; class Zygnematophyceae; order Desmidiales; family Closteriaceae; genus Closterium; species Closterium sp. Naga37s-1. Next base: position 1,871,925 of record CANJKZ010000003.1, read on the forward strand.
GGGCCCTTCGGGTGCTTCGTCTCGGCGAGAGCTACCCTCTCCACAGGAGCTGCGCGAGTGGTTTGCCCGGCGCTGGAGCCATGCTGCTGGAGCTGGAGGTGCTGCTGTTGCTGCGGACCCTGGGGTCGGCGCTGGAGGTACTGGAGCCACTGGTCCTGGAGGTGCTCGTACTGGCGGTATTGGAGCTGCTGGGACTTAAGGTGCTGCTGGGGCTGCTGGAGTTGGTGCTGCTGGAGGTTCTGGAGCTGCTGGTACTGCTTGGGGGACTGGAGCTGCTGGGCCTGGAGGTGCTCCTGGTGCTGGAGCTACTGGCGGTACTGGAGCTGGCGGTCCTGCTGGGGTAGGTGCTGCTGGAGCTGCTGGAGCTGGAGCTGCTGGGGGTGTTGGCGCTGGAGGTGTTGCTGGCGCTAGTGCTTCTGAGGGTGCTGGAGTTGGCGCTGCTGGAGCTGGAGGTGCTGCTGGCGCTGGTGCTGCCGCTGGGGGTACTCGTGCTATCCCTGCTGTTTCTGGAGGCGCCGCGCGGACGCGGCCGTACTTCGTTCCGCTCCTTGAGCAGGTTCTTGGTCTTCCGCCTTCTACTGGTCCTGCTCCTCCCTTAGAGTGTCCACCGCCTGTCCAGTCGCAGTCACAGTTACAGCCCGCCTCCCCCCTGCCTGCTCCTTCTCTCTACACTGGTCCTACTGGAGGTCTTGCTGAGCGTCGTGAGCCTGCGTCTCGTCCTGCGTCGCCTGTTCGTGCTGCTCGCACTAGTAGTCGTGTTCCGCGACCGCGTCCTCCTGCGGTCCCAGGCACACACCAGATGGCACTGCGTCCGTCCACTGCTCCTCTGCATGTCCCGTTGCCGTCTCCTCCAGAGTCCTCTCTTCCTGTTCTTGCTGACCCGGAGTCTGACTCTCTTCGTGCTGCCAGTCCTACTGTCACGCGTCTCCTGGCTACTGTTGTCACTGACCCTTCCTTTGAGTCCACTGCTGCGTCTGCCTTGGTTGCTGAGCTTGTTGACTTTGCTGCTCGCTGTCGTCTAGACTACGCTGCTAGTCTTGTTGCTGAGTCTGAGTCTGTCTGTCCTCCGTCCGTCGGGGGTGAGTGTGCTCTTAGCACGGACATCATGGAGGACAGGCAGGAGGAGTTCCAGTGTTTTGCTGCTGCTTTGCCTCATCTCGTGTCCACGCTGATTGCCCCTGAGGGAGACCCGGATGCACCAGACATCCCGACTCCTCGATCGTACGCTGAGGCGATCGAGGGTCCCTACTCCTCACAGTGGCAGTCAGCCATGGACGCAGAGATGGCTTCCTGGAAGTCCACAGGCACCTACGTCGACGAGGTTCCCCCACCTGGGGCGAACATCGTCAGTGGCATGTGGATTTTCAGGGTGAAGCGGCCGCCGGGTTCTCCGCCTGTCTTCAAGGCGCGTTACGTGGCTCGAGGCTTCAGTCAGCGGCAGGGAGTTGACTACTTTCAGACCTTCTCTCCCACCCCGAAGATGACCACTCTTCGGGTGCTGCTGCACATAGCCGCTCAGCGCGACTACGAGCTTCACTCTCTTGACTTCAGCACAGCTTTCCTGCAGGGCAGCCTGCACGAGGAGATCTGGCTGCGCCGCCCACCTGGCTTCACTGGGTCGTTTCCTCCTGGTACCCAGTGGATTCTCCGACGGCCAGTCTACGGTCTCCGCCAGGCGCCCCGTGAGTGGCACGACACACTGAGGACTACACTTGCGGCTCTTGGGTTTGCTCCTTCTACTGCCGACCCGTCGCTGTTTCTGCGCACCGACACCTCTTTGCCGCCGTTCTACATCCTCGTGTACGTCGACGACTTGGTCTTTGCTACTTCTGACACTGCTGGACTCGCCCACATGAAGTCGGAGCTGCAGAAGAGACACACGTGCACAGACCTGGGTGAACTGCGCAGCTACCTTGGCTTGCAGATCACCCGGGACAGAGCACAGCGCACCATTGCCCTGACTCAGTCACACATGGTGCAGCAGGTCCTTCAGCGCTTCGACTTCACGTACTCCTCGCCTCAGGCCACTCCTCTGTCTACTCGCCACTCGCTCTCAGCTCTGCCTTCGGATGAGTCCGTAGAGCCGAGTGGCCCGAACCCAGGGCTTGTTGGCTGCCTCATGTACCTGATGACCTGCACTCGACCTGACCTTGCATACCCCCTTAGCATCTGGGCACGCTATGTTGCTCCTGGGAGACACCGACCAGAGCACATGGCGGCACCGAAGAGGGTGTTGCGCTACTTGTGCAGTACGTCGGGCATGGGGCTAGTGCTTGGAGGGCGGCGTTCAGTTCACAGGTCACGCAGACGCTTCTTGGGCTGACGACCAGGCTACGCAGCGGTCGTCACAGGGTTACACCTTCAGCCTTGGTTCCGGCTCTGTTTCGTGGCGGTCTACCCGCTCGTCTTCTGTTCTCGGCTCCAGCTGTGAGGCTGAGATCTACGCGGGGGCCATGGCTGCACAGGAGCTACGCTGGCTCACCTACCTGCTGACTGACCTAGGAGAGCTGCCTCGTTCTCCTCCAGTTCTGTACGTAGACAACAAGGCCATGCTGGCCTTGTGTCGGGAGCACAGACTGGAGCACAGAACGAAGCACATTGCTCTTCGCTACTTTCTTGCTCGTGAGCTGCAGCAGCGTGGTCAGCTGCGCCTTGCTTACGTGGCCTCTCAGGCCAACACTGCTGATATCTTTACCAAGGCACTTCCGCCTTGTGATCATCAGCGCTGTTGCACGATGCTAGGTCTTGTGCCTACTTGGCCTCACTTGCTTACTTCTTGACCTTGCTTGTACTGTGATCTTTTTATACTTGCTTGTTTACCTTTATATATGATCTTGCATGTGAACTGGCCTTGTGGCCTTGAACTTGTGCTCGGAATGTGTGGTGACGTTGTGATCCACCCTGAGCTTGCTTTGCTTTGCTTGACTGGTCTTGTGACCCCTTGTTCTCCCCCACTTTGCCTATGGGGGTGTGTCAGACTTGTATGACTTAGCCTGTGTAGGCTATAGTGGGGTAGCACATATGGGGTACAACACATTTCTAGGTTTGTACTTGTACCCAACCTTTCCCTTAGTCAATCATTCCTCATTTCTTCACAGATTCGCGGCGCCTGTTTGATCCCGTAGAGAGATTTTTTCAGCTGACGGACCCTGGGATCTCCTTCTCCGCGTTCTTGACGTCGATCTGCAACAGTGGTAGGTGTTTAGCAACTACGATGGCGAGTAGAATTCGCACGGAGGTATGGCGACTCACAGAGGCAAAAGTCTGGTCAAAATCGATGCCGTAGCGCTGGTCGTACCCGCGTACGACCCATCGTGCCTTTAAGCGCTCAATAGTTCCGTCAGCGGCAATCTTAAGGCGAAAAAACCCATTTTCTGCTTAGCACCCTCCTCCCCTTCAGCACCTTCAGCTCTGCAAGTCGATGGCCGCACGCCACTCTTTGGCATGTGGACCTGTGAGGGCCTGTCGTGGGTTCTTAGGCTCGTTGATTCAAGGAGCTATCGTGATGGTTGTGTGCAGACCAAGTAGTTGAAGGCCGGAAAAATTATCCGTGCCTTTAGCTTCTTGAGTGGTTGCTTCAACCTTGCCATTGTCGTTGATTTCTAGTGTAGGTGAGGAGCTGCTTGAGAGATTGTGGCACTACGATGGTCATGGTTCGAAAGCGTCATCGTCGTCATTATTGTCGTCGTCTCGCAGGCGAGGAGGTACGCCGGGATGTTCGTCGGCGAAATCACGGTCGAGGGCTGATGCTGTTGCCTCATCTTCTGGAGAGGCGAAGCTCCATCCATTGTTGGCGTAAGCTCGGGTGGCTCCAGCCTGCTGATCTGCCATCCATTGCCCTAGAGTGAGTCGCTCATAGAGGAGGATGTCTCGCGCGGGTACAATCTTGTGGGTGTCGATGTCCTGGATCAGCCAGCCCTTGTATTCAAAACTGAGTCCTAGATGAACTCCCCAGCATGCGCGTTCTGTGAATTTTCCGATGGTAGTAGATGCCGGCCTGTATTGCACCATGCACCCACAGACTCTGAGCATGGAGGTGTCTCTCCTTTTCCCGGTCGACTTCATGTGGGGTGATAGGTTACCCTTGTTGGTTGTGGTAGACAGAAGGTTGTGAAGCCGCACGACATGATTCATGGCGTACGGCCAGTACATCTTAGGGATGCCAGTCTGATTCAAGAGGGCACAGACCTTCGTCATGAGAGTGCGGTTGACTCGCTCAGCAACTCCTTGTTGCTAATGGGCATAGTTGAGTGAAGTGTGGTGTTTGATCCCCTTTTCGATGAGGAAGCTCTGCAGCTCGTCACTGCGGAATTCCTTGGCACTGCCAGTCTGCCAAATCTTCAGCTTCTTTCCCGATTCCCGTTAAGGATGTGCCATCCAGATGCAGAAACGTTTTGGAGCCTTGGAGCAAAGGTCATTATTAGCGACCCAGACATAGCGTGAGTACACGTCAATGAAGGTAAGGGTGTTGTTCTCGTCATTGACTCCTCCGTAGGTTATCACGATAAAGTCGCTGCAGAATTTATGCAGCTTCTTGTAGCGGTTGGTGCTTGGTTCTAGTGAGGGGTACGCTTGGTTCCAGTGGCGGGTGAGGCATTTGCTGAATGTTTGGAGTGAGGGTTGGCCGAGTCGCTGGTGCCAGAGGTCATCTTCAATGTGGGCTTTGGGGGTACGCAGGTATTGTGCGTGAAATGCGGCTGAATCTGCTTCGGCTTCATAAGGGATGCTGAGCACGGGCCTTCCCGGCTCTGCTTCTTCTTCCTCCTTTGTTTCTGGTTCTTCTGCTGTTGTTTCTCCTTCTGCAAGCGTGATGGTCAGATTAAGTGCGAGGAAATTGCGGTCGAGATGATGCTGAGCGGGGTAGTTGTGCCTACGATGTAACGAGCAAAGGGGTCTGGTCGGGAAAGAGGGATGTACGCATCGCGAGGCGGGGTTGCATGCACATTGCCGTGTTCAATCTCGGACCAGGTAGATTCCCAAATGTAAGGTGAGGTAGGCGGTGATGGTGGGTTGCGCAGAGGTCATCCGAAGGGAACTACAACTCTTGGTGGGGTTCGCGCAGCGGTGATTTCTCTCTCCGCCTTCTCTAGTTTTTCGCGGGTGAGCTCCCATTCAGTCACACCCCAAGCTCCCACGTTGCCCCAGCCTCCTCCGCCGGTGCCTCTGCCAGTGCCCTAGCTGGTTACGGTGCCAGAGGCACCAGTCACTGATCCCCATGTTGCTCCAGTGTTTTCCTCTCCCCAACCTCCAGTCCTTGCAGATTCTTTGTCCCAACCAGCCGCGCGCTGTTCTTGGTATAGACGTTCCCTTTCCTCTGCTTTTGCCTTATCTTATTCTTCCTTGACGGAAAGCTCCTCCGGTTTCTCAGGGTCTTTCCACTCCGTATTCACTTGGCGATGGATGCTGCAGGTGTAAGGAAGCGGTCGATTCTCCTCGTCAAACGTCCCGGTTGTTGCTTCTTCCAGGATCCAGCGAAGAGTTGCAGGGGCGGGCCGTTCCCTGTGCTGTCATTCCGAGCTCTTCAACTTCAGTGCCAAAGATGCGATGGGAGGTGACAGCTAGCCACATCTCTGTCATGCCTGTCACCGTCCTCTCAGCACTTTCAGCTTCGTCATTGCTGCTAAATCTCTCTCAACTTCTTTGATGCGACTTGCCATGGGTGTGAAGCAGCTGGTGCAACGACCATTGGGCCCAGGTTGGTGCAGATTTATCTCGCGAGGGTGAGGATTGCGTCTAACCCATGGTCTCCCATCGGGGTGCCTCCACGAGTCTTCCGATTTGTAGGCGAATTCTAGAGGCACGAGGTCCACGAGCTCGTCCGAAGTCGCTTTGCAATCGGGGATGTTGAAGTCGAGCACGTAGACTCCGTCGATGGAGCGCGCTTGCTTGAGGTACTTGTAAGTTTCAACGGGCGTGTCAGGAGGAGCGTAGTTGAGGATGAGATCGCGCGTGTTAGGGTCCTTGGTAAACGTGACTCCACTGTCAAAAATTTGTCCCGCAGTCAGCAGGTTGAACCGCAAGTCCGGCACGTAGAGCACATCGTTGAAGGTGATATGATTGTTGTTGTCTCATGCTTGCAGCACGACAATGCCTTGTGCATTTGCTCGTAGCTGGCCATTATCAGCGACGGTAGCGTAAATAGCGGTGGGGGTTTGGCTGATGTTGAAGATATAGCGTAGTGATCCCACCATATGCTGGTCGCAGCAGCTGTCCATGTACCAGTTGTTGTAAGCTGCGTTGTTGTTACGTGGAAGTCGCGCGAGTCGCGGCGTGACGATAGTTGCCGTATCGACAATGAGAAAACTTTATCCTTCGCGCCATCCCAGCAAAACTGGTCGCGGATCATGACGGTGACGCGGGCTTTCCTGCAGCTGGATTGGTAAGTGCCAGTCCTGTCGGTTCTCGCATCATAGTAGTGAGGGGATTGTTGTACCCCACTGAAGATTGAATAATTTCTTCGTCGAGCTCTTCAACTCCGTCAGGCGTAGTAGCTCGTGAGCAACGGCATGTTACCATGTTTGCCATGCGTTTCTTGTTCCTCCTGTCTCAGTTGCTTGTCCCTGCTGGTGTTGTTGTTGCTAAGCAGGTGGTCGAGGAGCTTGGTGTTGAGGCTAAAACTGACGTGTGTCTTGTCAGTCGACCCAGTTGTTTTGGTGAGTGGAAATTGATGGCGCTTGTTGGACCGGAATTTGCATCGATGTATTCAGTGTCTGAAGACTTTGCAAATTTTGCAATAGTGGCGCCGTCGTTGTTGTCTGTCAGATTTATATGACATAGCTACTGTAGGCTATAGTGGGGTAGCACATATAGGGTACAGTTTTCTAGGGTTTGCATTTGTACCCAACTTTCCCTTAGTCAATTCATTCTCGTTCAGTTTCTCATGGTATCGAGCAGGTTCCCCTGTGGGAACTGTTCCTAGGGCCCACCACCTTTTTTTTCCTGCCCGGAGCGCGCTCTACACTGCCCGAGTCGGGCTCCCCTCTCTCGACCCTGTCGCGCCGCCTTAGCGGCCCCGTCGCGTCGCGCTTGCGGCCCCGTCGCGTTGCCCTCGCGGCCCCTTCACGTCGCGCCGCCCTAGCGGCCGCGTCGCGCCGCCCTCGCGGCCCCGATCCGCCGCCCTCGCGGCTCTGTCGCGTCGCGCCGCCCTCGCGGCCCTTTCACGCCGCCCTCGCGGCCCTTTCTAGCCGCCCTCGCGGCCTCTTCAAGCCGCCCTCGCGACCCCCCCCTCCTAGCCGCCCTAGCGGCCCCGTCGCCTACCCCTGCGGCCCCGGCGCCGCCCTTCCCTGCCTCGGCGCCGCCTCTGCTGGCCCCGTCGCCTACCCCTGCGGCCCCGGAGCTGCCCTTCCCGGCCCCGGCGCCGCCTCTACTGGCCCCGACGCCGCTCCACCCGGCCCCGACGCCGCTCCACCCGGCCCCGCCGCCGCTCCACCCGGCCCAGCCGCCGTCCCCACGCGGCCCCGCCGTCACCACCGAGCCGCCGGCGCCGCCGAGCTGCTGCCGAGCAGCCCGATCCACCCGAGCCGCCCGAGCCGCCGCGCCACCTGAGCCGCCCGAGCCGCCGGGTCGCCGAGCCGCCGAGCTGCAGTTGCTGCCGAGCCGCCGTACCGCCGAGCCGCCCGAGCCGCCCGAGCCGCCGAGTAGCCGAGCCGCAGTTGCTGCCGAGCCGCCGTACCGCCCGAGTCGCCCGAGCCGCCGAGTTGCCGAGCCGCCGAGCCGCCGAGCCGCCCGAGCCGCCCTGTCCGGTAAGAGCAGCGCCTCTGTCACTGCACTGCCCTTACCCTACTGTTCGCGCTGCTAGTCTACTGCTGTCATGGCTACCCCTAGTGTCCTCGCTTTTGACGCTGAGGGTCGGGCCATTGACTTTGACGTCTGGGTAGATGACCTGCAGCTTTTCCTACAGTGCGATAGGGCAGACGGTCTCTCCCTCTTTGACCTCACCTCTGGTGCCTCTCCTGCCCCTGCTGCTGATGCCGACGCCACTGTTCGCTCACAGTGGGCCACACGCGATGCTGCTGCACGTCTTGCTGTGCGTCGCCACCTGCCTACCTCTGAGCGTGCGCACTTTAGCCAGTACAAGAGTGCTCAGACCTTGTACGACGCTGTAGTTGCGCGCTACTCCTCCCCTGCCACTGCTGCACTGAGCCGCCTCATGCTACCGTACCTCTTCCCTGACCTTGCTGCCTTTCCCACAGTCGCTGACCTCATTACGCACCTCCGCACTAGTGACACTCGCTACCGCGCTGCGCTTCCTGCTGAGTTCTGCGCCAAGAACCTCCCCCCCATGTACATCACCCTCTACTACATAGTCACCCGGCTCCCTGACTCCCTTCGCGTAGTCAGGGACCACTTCCTCTCAGTTTGCCCCACCACTCTCACCGTTGACCTCCTCGAGAAGGCCCTCCTAGCAGCAGAGAAGAGCATAGTCGCTGTAGGAGCCTCTCGTGGTGACCCTCTCACCCCCGTCTTTGAGGGGTGTTCCCCCTCCCCCCTTTTGCCCTCTGTTGCCTCTGCTGCTGCGGCCGACCTCGTTGGTTTCGAGTCGGTCGGCGCTGCGTCTGCCTCGAGCGGGAGACGCCGCACCGGCAAGGGCAAGGGGGGCAAGGGTGCTGGAGGGGCTGGCAGGGGTGGCGGAGGTGGCGATGGAGGCAGTGGAGGGGGTGGGGGTGGTGGTGGGAGTGGTGGCGGGGGTGGAGGTGTCGGTGGCGGCAGTGGAGGCGGAGGCGGCGGCGGCGGTGGCGGTGGGAGCGGAGGTGGCGGAGGTGGCGGCGGTGGAGGAGGCGGCGGCGGAGAAGGTGGAGCTGGTCGGGGTGGCACTGCGCAGAGGGTCGGCTCCGGTGGTGGTCAGCGCCAGCAGCAGCAGCAGCAGCAGCGCACTCGTGACATCCCCCTCCCTCAGCAGCTCCGTGAGTGGTACGCTGCACGCCAGCGGGGTGGGGGTACTGGTCCGTGCACCTACGTCCTACGCACCGGCGACCGCGCGGGTGAGCAGTGCGGGGGTGCGCACTCCACCCAGCGCTGCTTTGGCCGCCTGACGGACGCTTGGCGTCACCAGTTCCCTGAGGCCACTGAGATCCCCCGCTGGGGCGAGCTGTCTAGGACGGGTGTAGCTGTCTTTGACCTTGACTTTGATGCTATTCTTGCTGCCATGTATGCTGTGACTATTAGTGATGAGGGTGACTGTTACCGGTGTTTTCCGCCCGACCCGGGCATTGAGACTGCTGCTCTAGGTACTGGTGAGGCTGCTGCTCTAGGTGCTAGCGAGGCTGCTGCTCTAGGTGCTCGTGCGTCTGCTCCCTCAGGTGCTGGTGAGTCTGCTCTCTCAGGTACTGCGTCGGCTTCGGCCTCCCACACCTTCACCCTTGACTCGGGGGCTTCTCGCTCCTTCTTTCGAGACCGCACCACACTCACGCCGCTTGGCCGGCCAGTTGCAGTCTCTCTGGCAGACCCCTCTGGGGGTCCTGTCCTTGCTCACTTCTCCACTGTCCTCCCGTGTCCGGCGGCCCCCTCTGGCACCCTGTCTGGTCTTTACCTCCCCTCGTTCTCTACGAACTTGGTGAGTGGTGCTGACCTACAGGATGCGGGGGTTCACCAGTTCACTCCTGCGAGTCAGCGGGTGACCCACTGCACGGACGCTCGGACAGGCCGACACCTGGCCACGTTTACACGTCGGCCGGGGTCGAGCCTGTACACACTGACCACTGCGTCTCCTCCAGTCACTGCGTCTGGTCAGGTAGCTGCGTCGGGTCAGGTGTTTGCTGCAGCGTCCAGGTCTGGTCCTGAGTCTGCCCCCTGTTCGTGTCGCCTCCTGTCTCACGAGACTCTCCTCTAGCACCACCGCCTTGGTCACCCCTCCCTGCTTCGTCTCCGAGGCATGGCCTCCCGTGTCCTTGTCTCTGGTCTTCCCCGGTCCCTCCCTCCCCTTCCTCCGGGGCCTGGCCCTACCTGCGTCCCCTGTGTCGAGGGGCGGCAGCGGGCTGCCCCTCACTCCTCCCAGTTTCCTCCGACAGAGGCCCCGCTGCAGACGCTTCACATGGACGTGTGGGGCCCGGCCCGCGTCCGTGGACAGGGTCACGAGCGCTACTTCCTGTTGGTGGTTGACGACTACTCGCGTTACACCACAGTCTTCCCCTTGCGCAGCAAGGGTGATGTCACTGAGGTGTTGATCGACTGGATCCGCGCAACTCGTCTCCAGCTCAGGCAGAGCTTCGGCTCGGACTTTCTTGTTCTGCGTCTGCACTCTGACAGAGGTGGAGAGTTCTCCTCTGGCCTTCTGCGAGCCTACTATCGTGCACGAGGCATCCGCCAGACCTTCACGCTTCCGGACTCTCCACAGCAAAATGGGATTGCTGAGCGCCGCATTGGCATGGTCATGGACGTCGCCCGTACGTCCATGATGCATGCGGCTGCCCCCCATTTTCTGTGGCCGTTTGCGGTTCGGTACGCGGCGCATCAGATCAACCTTCACCCCAGGGTCTCCATGCCGGAGACCTCCCCAGCTTTGCTGTGGACGGGGAAGGTTGGCGATGCGTCTGCGTTCCGTGTCTGGGGATCTCGGGCGTTTGTCCGCGACTTGTCTGCGGACAAGCTGTCCCCTCGTGCTGCTCCTTGCGTCTTCCTTGGCTTCCCCCCTGACGCGCCAGGGTGGCAGTTCTACCACCCCACCTCTCGCCGTGTTCTGTCCTCCCAGGACGTCACGTTTGACGAGTCGGTCCCCTACTACCGCCTCTTCCCCTACCGCACTCCGTCCCTCCCCCCGCCACCGCTCTTCCTTGTGCCAGGTCCCCCCCCGGTAGACCCCCTCCCCCCTCAGGGTCCTGCCCCTTCAGGTGTGTCCCAGGTAGACGCAGTCGAGCCTGTCGAGGTTACTGGTGACTCTGGTGCTGCTGAGGGTGCTAAGCCTGGGGGTGCTGACTCTGGGGGTGCTGAGCGTGTGGGTGCTACGCCTGGGGGTGCTGAGCCTGAGGGTGCTACTACTAGGGGTGCTGAGCCTGGGGGTGCTGAGCCTGGGGGTGCTACTACTGGGGGTGCTGAGCCTGGGGGTACTGAGCCTGGGGGTGCTACGCCTGGGGGTGCTGAGCCTGGGGGTGCTGAGCCTGAGGGAGCTGGGCCTGCTCGTGTGGCGTCTGGCGGTGCTGAGCCTGGAGGTTCTCCGGGTGCTTCGTCTCGGCGGGAGCCACTCTCTCCACAGGAGCTGCGCGAGTGGTTTGCTCGGCGCTGGAGGCGTGCTGCTGGAGCTGGAGGTTCTTCGGCTGCTGAGGGTGCTGGTGCCGCGGGTCCCGGAGGTGCTCGTACTGGGAGTACTGGAGCTGCTGGGCCTGCGGGTACGACTGGAGCTGGAGCTGCTGAGGGTGTTGGCAATGAGGCTACTGCTGTCGGTCCTGGAGGCGGTCCTGCTGGGGGTACTACTGGTGCTGCTGGAGGTACTGGAGCTGGAGGTGCTGCTGGCGCTGGTGCAGCCGCTGGGGGTACTGGTGCTGTCCCTGCTGATTCTGGAGTCGCCGCGCGGCCTCGGCCGTACTTCGTTCCGCTCCTTCAGCAGGTTCTTGGTCTCCCGCCTTCTACTGGTCCTCCTCCTCCCTTAGAGTGTCCACAGCCTGTCCCGTCACAGTTACAGTTACAGCCGGCCTCCCCACTGCCCGCTCCTTCTCCCTACACTGGTCCTACTGGAGGTCTTGCTGAGCGTCGTGAGCCTGCGTCTCGCCCTGCGTCGCCTGTCCGTCCTGCTCGCACTAGTGGTCGTGGTTCGCGTCAGCGTCCTCCTCCTGTCCCTGGCACGCACCGGATGTCTCTGCGTCCGTCCACTGCTCCTCTGCGTGCCCCTTTGCCTTCTCCTCCTGAGTCCTCTCTTCCTGCTCTTCCCGACCCGGAGTCGGACTCTCTTCGTGCTGCCAGTCCTACTATCACGCGTCTCCTTGCTACTGTCGTCACTGACCCTTCCTTTGAGTCCACTGCTGCGTCTGCCCTAGTTGCTGAGCTCGTCGACTTTGCTGCTCACTGTCGTCTAGACTACGCTGCTAGTCTTGTCGATGAGTCTGAGTCTGTCTGTCCTCCGTCCGTCGAGGGTGAGTGTGCCCTTGGCACGGACGTCCTTGAGGACAGGCAGGAGGAGTTCCAGTGTTTGGCTACTGCTTCACCTCATCTCGTGTCCGTACTGCTTACCCTTGAGGGAGACCCGGATGCACTTGACATCCCGACTCCGCGCTCTTACGCGGAGGCGATAGAGGGTCCCTACTCCTCTCAGTGGCAGGCAGCTATGGACACAGAGATGGCTTCCTGGAAGTCCACAGGCACCTACGTTGACGAGGTTCCCCCGCCTGGGGCGAACATCGTCAGTGGCATGTGGATTTTCAGGGTGAAGCGGCCGCCGGGTTCTCCGCCTGTCTTCAAGGCGCGTTACGTGGCTCGTGGCTTCAGTCAGCGGCAGGGAGTTGACTACTTTCAGACCTTCTCTCCCACCCCGAAGATGACCACTCTTCGGGTACTGCTGCACATAGCTGCTCACCGCGACTACGAGCTGCACTCTCTTGACTTCAGCACTGCTTTCTTGCAGGGCAGCCTGCACGAGGAGATCTGGCTGCGTCGCCCACCTGGCTTCACTGGGTCTTTTCCTCCTGGCACCCAATGGAGCCTCCGGCGGCCAGTCTACGGTCTCCGCCAGGCACCGCGTGAGTGGCACGACACACTGAGGACTACACTTGCGGCTCTTGGGTTTGCTCCCTCTACTGCCGACCCGTCGCTGTTTCTGCGCACCGACACTTCTTTGCCGCCGTTCTACATCCTCGTGTACGTCGACGACTTGGTCTTTGCCACAGCTGACACTGAGGGACTCGCCCACTATAGCCTACAGTAGCTATGTCATATAAATCTGACACACCCCCATAGGCAAAGTGGGGGAGAACAAGGGGTCACAAGACCAGTCAAGCAAAGCAAAGCAAAGCAAGCTCAGGAGACCGTAGACTTGCCGCCGGAGGCTCCACTGGGTACCAGGAGGAAACGACCCAGTGAAGCCAGGTGGGCGGCGCAGCTAGATCTCCTCGTGCAAGCTGCCCTGTAGGAAAGCAGTGCTGAAGTCAAGAGAGTGAAGCTCGTAGTCACGCTGAGCAGTGACGTGCAGCAGAACCCGAAGAGTGGTCATCTTCGGGGTCGGGGAGAAGGTCTGGAAGAAGTCAACTCCCTGTCGCTGACTGAAGCCTCGAGCAACGTAACGCGCCTTGAAGACAGGCGGAGAACCCGGCGGCCGCTTCACCCTGAAAATCCGCATGCCACTGACGATGTTCGCCCCAGGAGAGGGAACCTCGTCGACGTAGGTGCCTGTGGACTTCCAGGATGCCATCTCTGCATCCATTGCTGACTGCCATTGAGAGGAGTAGGGACCCTCTATCGCCTCTGCATAAGAGCGCGGGGTCGGGATGTCTGGTGCATCCGGGTCTCCCTCAGGTGCAATCAGCATGGACACGAGATGAGGTACAGCAGCTGCAAAGCACTCAAAGTCCTCCTGCCTGTCCTCAAGGACGTCCGTGCCAAGAGCACACTCACCCCCGACGGACGGAGGACAGACAGACTCAGACTCAGCAACAAGACTAGCGGCGTAGTCTAGACGACAGTGAGCAGCAAAGTCGACAAGCTCAGCAACTAAGGCAGACGCAGCAGTGGACTCAAAGGAAGGGTCAGTGACAACAGTGGCCAGGAGACGCGTGACAGTAGGACTAGCAGCACGAAGGGAGTCAGACACCGGGTCAGCAAGGGCAGGAAGAGAGGACGCAGGAGGAGACGGCAGAGGGACACGCTGTGGAGCAGTGGAAGGATGCAGAGCCATCTGGTGCGTGCCAGGGATGGGAGGAGGATGCTCACGCGGAGCACGACGACCAGTGCGAACAACGCGAACAGGCGACGCAGGACGAGACTCGGGCTCACGACGCTTCGTAAGACCTCCTGTCGGACCAGTGTAAGGAGAAGGAGCAGGCAGTGGGGACGCCGGCTGTAACTGTGACTCGGACTGGACAGGCTGTGGACACTCTAAGGAAGGAGCAGGACCAGTAGAAGGCGGGAGACCAAGAACCTGCTCAAGGAGCGGAACGAAGTACGGCCGCGGCCGCGTAGCGCCTCTTGAACCAGCAGGGACAGCATCAGCACCCCCAGCGTCAGCTCCAACTCCTGCAGCACCAACAGCTCCAGCAACACCTCCAGCAGCTCCAGTAGCGCCAACTCCAGCACCCCCAGGAGCTCCGGCTCCAGCAGCACCTCCAGCTCGAGTACCACCAGCTCCAACACCTCCAGAAGCTCCAGCCCCAGCAGCACGGCTCCAGCGGCGAGCAAACCACCCGCGCAGCTGCTGTGGAGAGAGTGGCTCCCGCCGGGATGAAGCAACCAAAGGACCTCCAGGCTCAGCACCTCCACACTCCACACGCGCAGGCTCAGCACCCTCAGGCTCCGCACCCCCAGACTCAGCAACCCCAGGCTCAGCACCCTCAGACTCAGCACCCCCAGGCTCAGCACCCCCAAACTCAGCACCCCCAGGCCCCGCACGCTCAGGCTCAGCACCCCCAGGCTCCACACGCTCAGGCTCAGCACCCCCAGACCCGGCACCTGCAGGCTCAACACCCCTAGCAGCACCAGAGTCAACAGCTACCTCGACAGGCTCGACTGCGTCTACCTGGGACACACCTGAGGGGGCAGGACCCTGAGGGGGAAGGGGGTCTACCGGGGGGGGACCTGGCGCGAGGAAGAGCGGCGGGGGGGGGAGGGGGGCAGTGCGGTAGGGGAAGAGACGGTAGTAAGGAACTGACTCGTCAAACGTGACGTCCTGAGAGGACAGAACACGGCGCGAGGTAGGGTGGTAAAACTGCCAACCAGGTGCATCAGGGGGGAAGCCAAGGAAGACGCAGGGAACAGCACGGGAGGACAGCTTGTCCGCAGACAAGTCGCGGACAAAATCTCGAGATCCCCAGACACGGAACGCAGACGCATCGCCAACCTTCCCCGTCCACCGCAGAGTAGGGGAGGTCTCCGGCATGGAGACCCGGGGCTGGAGGTTGATCTGATGCGCCGCGTACTGAACCTCGAACGGTCACAGAAAATGGGGAGCAGCCGCATGGATCATGGACGTACGAGCGACGTCCATGACCATGCCAATGCGGCGCTCAGCAATCCCATTTTGCTGTGGAGAGGCCGGAAGCGTGAACGTCTGGCGGATGCCCTCCGCACGACAGAAGGCTCGTAGAAGGTCGGAGGAAAACTCCCCACCTCTGTTAGAGTGCAGACGCAGAACAGGAAAGTCCGAGCCGAAACTCTCTCTGAGCTGGCGACGGGCGGCGCGGATCCAGTCGATCAGCACCTCAGTGACCTCACCCTTGCGGCGCAAGGGGAAGACTGTGGTGTAACGCGAGTAGTCGTCAACAACCAGCAGGAAGAAACGCTCGTGACCCTGTCCACAGACGCGGGCTGGGCCCCACACGTCCATGTGGAGAGTCTGCAGCGGAGCCTCTGTCGGAGGAAACTCGGAGGAGAGAGGAGCGGCGCGCTGCCGGCCCTCGACGCAGGGAACACAGGTAGGGGCAGGCCCCGGAGGAAGGGGAGGGAGAGACCGGGGGAGACCAGAGACAAGGACACGGGAGGCCATGCCTCGGAGACGAGGTAGGGAGGGGTGACCAAGGCGGTGGTGCCAGAGGAGATTCTGGTGAGACAGGAGGCGACACGAGCAGGGGGCAGACTCGGGACCAAACCTGGACGCTGCAGCAAACACCTGACCCGACGCTGCTACCTGACTAGACTCAGCAACCAGAGGAGACACGGTAGTCAAGGTGTACAGGCTCGACCCAGGCTGACGGGTGAACGTGGCCAGGTGCCGGCCCGTCCGAGCACACGAACAGTGGGTCACCCGCTGACCTCCAGGAGTGAACTGGTCAACCCACACGTCCTGAAGGTCAGCTCCACTCACCAAGTTCGTGGAGAACGAGGGGAGGTGGAGGCCAGACAGTGAGCCAGACAGGACCGCCGGACACGGCAGAACCGTGGAGGAGTGGGCAAGGACCGGACCCCCAGAGGGGTCAGCCAGAGAGACTGCCACCGGCCGACTGAGCGGCGAGAGTGTGGTGCAGTCGCGAAAGAAGGAGCGGGAAGCACCTGAGTCAAGGGTGAAAGTGTGCAAGGCCGCAGCAGGCGTAGTACCAGAGAGAGCAGACTCACCAACACCTGGAGGAGTGGACTCCCTAGCGCCTAGAGCAGCAGCCTCAGCGGCACCTGGAGCAGGACACGCACCAGCACCTAGAGCAGCAGCCTCACCAGCACCTAGAGCAGCAGACTCGATACCTGGGTTAGGCGGCACACACAGGTAACAGGCACCCTCAGCACTAGTAGGCAATGCATACATGGCAGTGAGGATAGCATCGTAGTCAAGAGCATAGATATCTACCCTCTGCCTAAGCAGCTCCACCTAGTCGGGGAGCTCAGCCGCGTCGCCAAACTCTGTACGCCAGGCGTCGCTCAGACGGGAGAAGCAGCGGGACTCTGTGTGACCAATCGTCCCGCAAGGCTGACCAGCCTGGGCACCAGTGCGAATGACGTACGGGCAGCGAGCAGTACTCCGTGACCCTCCACTCTGAGCGTACCACTCACGAAGCTGCTGGGGCGAAAGGACCGGGCGCGGACGCTGCTGCAGCTGCACCTGGTCACTACAAGAAACTCCCGAACGACCCGCTCCAGGGCGACTCCCACCACGGCCACCCCTACAACCCCAACTAGCGTACCACTCACGAAGCTGCTGGGGCGTGAGGGACTCACGCGGACGTCGCTGGAGCTGCATCTGGCCACCGCCAGGAGCAGCAGTAGCAGTAGTAGCCGCAGTAGCAGCAGTAGCAGCAGGGACAGCAGTAGCAGCGCGGCCACCCCTACAACCCCAACTAGCGTACCATTCACGAAGCTGCTGGGGCGTGAGGGACTCACGCGGACGTCGCTGGAGCTGCATCTGGCCACCGCCAGTAGCAGCAGTAGCACCTAGGGCATGTTAACAGCTATAACGTTATGTGGAAGCGTTTAAACTGGTATTACAAACTTGTACTCGGCAACACTTAACATCACTTGCAGCCCTTCGAGCGTGACTGCTTGTCACCTCCTAGCCAAGGGCGTAGAAAAATTGCAAGCGAGTAGTTATGCCTTTCTCAGTCTGTAAGCCAAGCAAGCTGGTCGAGCAGAGTTTCGGCAGCACCACGGTAGCAATTCTACTCTCGTCAATACGTAGTAGTAGATATTGAACTTGAAAGGCGAAATGAAAAATAGTTGTTGTGTCCATAAACAATTACAGGCACATATTTATATAAAATCCTACGCACACACAAAGGCAGGCATAAAAGTAGTTGTAGAACAAGGTCTTGATTTTTGCCACGCTGTAATAGAAAACGGTTGCATAATTTCTTAGGATGTTGCCTTTTTTCTTCTCTTGTAACACAAGGCAATTCCATTGCTGACTCCTCACATGAACATTTGCGATTTCATGTGACTCCCATATGGCTCCCATAAGCCTCACATGAAGTTCATGCGAGTTTACAGCTGTAAAACGGTTTTAACCGTTTGATGACGTGAACAACCGAATTGTACCTGCGGCAAAATCTTTCTTTTATGCGGCGAGACATTCGCGCGCAATTTCTTGTTCCGTGAGTCAGCGCGGGATTCTGTTTTTCAACCGAGATCCTGTGGGGCCTCACGCGCGTGCCAGGACCCCACATGCGGTCCTGATTTCGTACCCTTTGACTCGCGTCAGAAGAGTCAAACGGCACCCCCTCGATAGTCAAACTATCGAGCCCCCTGGTACACCGCTCGCTCGCATGGAACCCCAATGAGCCTCGCATGAAACATTCGAATTTCATGAGACATTCATGGGTCGCTCGCATGGACCTCGGATGAAACATTTAAGTCTCATGCGAGCTTCGTTTGAGCTCCATGGGGTCTTCATTTGAGCACTTCATGGAAGGCTCATTTGAGCGCATCATGAGAGTGTTAGAATCTAGAATAGAACGAGAATGCATGAAACTAGGTAGGAGGGGGATACAAGTAGGAAACCCTAACAAAGCTGTACCCCCTAAGGCTAAACCCACTATAGCCTACACAATATAAACATATAATGTTTGACACACCCCCATAGGCTAAGTGGGAGACAACCAGATGGTCACAAGACCAGTCAAAGCAAAGCAAAGCAAGCTCAGGGTGGATCTCAAGGAAACCACACAAATTCTGAGCACAAGCAAGTGGTCACAAGACCAGTTCACATGCAGGTTGATAGTATAACAAGAGATACAGTGATCACAACCTAGCAAGAGTAAACAAGCAGGTATATATACAGAGATCACAGTACAAGCAGAGTCAAGAAGTAAGCAAGTGAGGCCCAGTAGGCACGAGGCCTAGAACAGTACAGAAGCGCTGATGGTCACAAGGCTGAAGCGCCTTGGTGAACACATCAGCAGTGTTGGCCCGAGTGGCCACGTAACGCAGACGAAGCTGACCGCGCTGCTGCAGCTCTCGAGCAAGAAAGTAGCGCAGAGCGATATGCTTCGTTCTGTGCTCCAGTCTGTGCTCCTCACACAAGGCAATGGCAGCCTTGTTGTCGACGTACAGCACTGGAGGAGAACGAGGCCGCTCTCCCAAGTCGGTCAGCAGGTAGGTGAGCCAGCGTAACTCCTATGCAGCCATGGCTGTGGCGTAGATCTCAGCCTCACAACTGGAGCTGAGAACAGAAGACGAGCGTGTAGAACGCCAAGAAACTGAACCAGAGCCAAGGCTGAAGGTGTAACCCTGAGACGACCGCTGAGTAGCCTGGTCGTCAGCCCAAGACGCGTCTGAGTGCCCAGTGAGTACAACTCGGTCTCGTCCTCCAAGCACTAGCCCCATGCCCGACGTACTGCACAAGTAGCGCAACACCCTCTTAGCGGCATCCATGTGCTCCTTCCGGTGACGGCCAGGAGCGACATAGCGTGCAAGGATGCTAAGAGGGTATGCAAGGTCAGGTCGAGTGCAGGTCATCAGGTACATGAGGCAGCCCACAAGCTCTGGATACGGGACACTCGGCTCTACGGACTCATCCGAAGGCAGAGCTGAGAGCGAGTGACCGGTAGGCAGAGGAGTGGGCTGAGGCGAGGAGTACGTGAAGCGGAAGCGCTGAAGGACCTGCTGCACCATGTGTGACTGAGTCAAGGTGATGGTGCGCCGTGCTCTGTCCCGGGTGATCCGCAAGCCAAGATAGCTTGTCAGTTCACCCAGGTCTGTGCACGTGTGTCTCTTCTGCAGCTCCGACTTCACGTGGGCGAGTGCCGCAGTGTCAGCAGTGGCAAAGACCAAGTCGTCGACGTACACGAGGATGTAGAACGGCGGCAGCGAGGTGTCGGTGCGTAGAAACAGCGACGGGTCAGCAGTAGAAGGAGCGAACCCAAGAGCCGCAAGTGTAGTCCTCAGTGTGTCGTGCCACTCACGTGGCGCCTGTCAGAGACCGTAGACTGGCCGCCGGAGGCTCCACTGGGTACCAGGAGGGAACGACCCAGTGAAGCCAGGTGGGCGGCGCAGCCAGATCTCCTCGTGCAGGCTGCCCTGTAGGAAAGCAGTGCTGAAGTCAAGAGAGTGGAGCTCGTAGTCACGCTGAGCGGCGACGTGCAGCAGAACCCGAAGAGTGGTCATCTTCGGGGTCGGGGAGAAGGTCTGGAAGAAGTCAACTCCCTCTCGCTGACTGAAGCCTCGTGCAACGTAACGCGCCTTGAAGACAGGCGGAGAACCCGGCGGCCGCTTCACCCTGAAAATCCACATGCCACTGACGATGTTCGCCCCAGGTGGGGGAACCTCGTCGACGTAGGTGCCTGTGGACTTCCAGGAAGCCATCTCTGCGTCCATGGCTGTCTGCCACTGAGAGGAGTAGGGACCCTCTATCGCCTCTGCGTAAGAGCGCGGAGTCGGGATGTCTGGTGCATCCGGGTCTCCCTCAGGGGCAACTAGCATGGACAGGAGATGAGGTAAAGCAGCGGCAAAGCACTCAAACTCCTCCTGCCTGTCCTCAAGGACGTCCGTGCCAAGAGCACACTCAACCCCGACGGACGGAGGACAGACAGACTCAGACTCAGCAACTAGGCTAGCGGCGTAGTCTAGACGACAAGTGGCAGCAAAGTCGACAAGCTCGGCAACTAAGGCAGACGCAGCAGTGGACTCAAAGGAAGGGTCAGTGACAACAGTAGCCAGGAGACGCGTGACAGTAGGACTGGCAGCACGAAGGGAGTCAGACTCAGGGTCAGCAAGAGCAGGAAGAGAGGACGCAGGAGGAGACGGGAGAGGGACACGCTGGGGAGCAGTGGAAGGACGAAGCGCCATCTGGTGAGTGCCTGGGACAGCAGGAGGACGCTGACGCGGGACACGACGACCAGTGTAAGGAGAAGGACCAGGGAGAGGGGAGTCAGACGGTAACTGTGACTGCGACTGGACAGACGGAGGACACTCTACGGAGGGAGGAGGACAAGGAGGAGGAGGCTGACCAAGAACCTGCTGAAGGAGCGGAACGAAGTACGGCCGCGGCCGCGCAGCGTCTCCAGAACCAGCAGAGACACCAGCGCCAGGGTCCTCAGCACCAGCAGCAGCTCCACCTCCAGGGTCCTCAGCACCAGCAGCAGCTCCAACTGCAGGGTCCGCAGCACCAGCAGCAGCTCCGACTCCAGGGTCCGCAGCACCAGCAGCAACTCCAACGCCCGGATCCGCAGCACCAGCCGCACCTCCAGAAGAAGCAGCACCTCCAGTAGCTCCAGCAGCCCCAGCACCAGCAGCACCTCCAGCAGCTCCAGCAGCACCAGCAGTACCATCAGCACCAGCAGCACCTCCAGTAGCGTCAGCAGCACCAGCAGCTCCAGCACCAGCAGTACCTCCAGCAGCGCCAGAAGCACCGCCAGCAGCAGAACCTCCAGCAGCTGGGTCCGCGACACTAGGAGCGCCACTCCGAAGACTGCAGCGCCGTGCGTACCACTCTCGTAGCCGCTGGGGAGAGGGCAGCTCCCGCCTAGGAGGGGAAGCACTAGCACCAGCTCCAGCAGTACTCCTGGCTCCAGAAGCACCTCTCCTGAGGCTGCAGTAATGGAAGTACCACTCACGCAGCTGCTGTGAGGAGAGAGCTCCTCCAGGTGTAGCACTCCCAGGCTCAGCACCTCTAGACTCAGCACCCCCAGACTCAGCACCCGCAGGCTCAGCACCCCCAGGCTCCGCACCCCCAGGCTCAGCACCCCCAGACTCCGCAACCCCAGGCTCCGCACCCTCAGGCTCAGCACCCCTAGCAGGACGAGAGTCGACAGCTACCTCGACAGGCTCAACCGGGTCTACCTGGGACACAGCTGAGGGAGCGGCACCCTGAGGGGGGAGGGGGTCTACCACAGCAGCACCTGGCGCGAGGAAGAGAGGCGGGGGGGGAAGCGGGGCAGTGCGGTAGGGGAAGAGGCGGTAGTAGGGGACGGACTCGTCGAAAGTGACGTCCTGAGAAGGCTGGACACGTCGCGAGGTGGGGTGGTAAAACTGCCAACCAGACGCGTCCGGGACAAAGCCAAGGAAGACACAAGGAACAGCGCGGGAGGAGAGCTTGTCCGCGGACGTATCGCGAACAAAGGCTCGAGATCCCCAGACACGAAAGCGTGATGCATCGCCAACCTCTCCTGTCCAACGCAGTGTCGACGAAGTCTCCGGAACGGAGACACGGGGCCAGAGGTTGAGCTGATGCGCAGCGTATCGGACTGCAAACGGCCACAGAAAGTGGGGGGCAGCCGCATGGATCAAGGAGGTACGAGCGACCTCCATGACCAAGCCAATGCGGCGCTCAGCAACCCCATTCTGCTGTGGAGAGGCCGGAAGCGTGAACGACTGGCGGATGCCGTGCTCCGCACAGTAGGCTGCCAAGAGGTCGGAGGAGAACTCACCACCTCTGTCAGAGTGCAAGCGCAGGACAGGAAAGTCCGAGTGGAAACGCTCGCTGAGCTGGAGACGAGAAGCGCTGATCCAAGGGATCAAAACATCAGGGACCTCACCCTTGGTGCGCAAGGGGAAGACCGTGGTGTAGCGCGAGTAGTCGTCAACAACTATCAAGAAGTACCTCTCCTGACCCTGACCACGGACGCGGGCTGGGCCCCAGACGTCCATGTGGAGCGTCTGCAAGGGAGCAGTCGTCGGGGGAAACGAGGAGGAGTGAGGAGCGGCGCGCTGCCGCCCCTCGACACAGGGAAGACAGGGAGGAGCAGGCGAGGGTGGGAGGGGAGGGAGAACCCTGGGAAGACCAGAGACAAGGTACCGTTTGTGCATGGCACGAAGGCGCTGCACGGACGGGTGACCAAGTCGGTGGTGCCAGAGGACGGTCTCGTGCGCCAGAGAGCGACACGAGCAGGGGGCCGACAGCTGACCTGACGCAGACGCAGACGCAGCTACCTGAGGGGACTCAGTGGTCAGTGTGTACAGGTCCGACCCCGGCTGCCGAGTGAAGGTAGCCAGGTGACGGCCCGTCCGAGCACACGTGCAGTGTGTCACGCGCTCGTAGGCAGGGGTGAACTGGTGAACACCCCCGTCCTGGAGCGCACAACCCGCCACCAAGTTCGTAGAGAACGAGGGGAGGTGGAGACCTGACAGTGTGCCCGACGGGACCGCAGGACAAGGAAGGACAGTGGAGGAGGTCGCAATGACCGGACCCCCAGAGGGTTCAGCGAGGGAGACAGCAACTGGCCGAGCAAGCGGCTCAAGGGCAGTGCGGTCACGAAAGAAACAGCGAGAAGCACCTGAGTCTAGAGTGAAGGTGTGCAGTGCCTCAGTCGACTCAGTACCAGGGGGCGCAGACTCACGAGCACCTGGAGCAGCAGCCTCACCAACACCTGGGGTAGCAGACATGCGAGTACCGGGAGTGGTAGCCTCACCAGCACCTAGGGCAACAGACGCACTAGCACCTAGAGCGGCAGCCTCACTCACAGGACACGGCAGCTGCACCTGTCCACTACCAGAAGCTCCCGAACGACGCACTCCAGAGCGACTGCCACTACGGCCACCCCGACAGCCCCAACTGGCGTACCACTCACGAAGCTGCTGGGGCGAGAGAGGACACGGCAGCTGCACCTGTCCACTACCAGAAGCTCCCAACCGACCCACTCCAGAGCGACTACCACTACGGCCACCCCGACAGCCCCAACTAGCGTACCACGCACGAAGCTGCTGGGGCGAGAGAGGACACGGCAGCTGCACCTGTCCACTACCAGAAGCTCCCGACCGACCCACTCCAGAGCGACTACCACTACGGCCACCCCGACAGCCCCAACTAGCGTACCACTCACGAAGCTGCTGGGGCGTGAGGGACTCACGCGCACGGCCCTGGAGCTGCATCTGGCCACGCCAGGAGCAGCAGTAGCAGCAGTAGCGGCAGTAACAGCAGTAACAGCAGGAGCAGTAGCAGTGGGAGTAGAAAAGGCAGTAGCAGCAGTAGCAGCGGTAGCAGTGCTGGCAGGGCAATGCTCACCAGTGGTCGGCGCGGCAGGCGCAAGACGGTGACGACAGCGGGGCCGCTACAACTGCAGGGCGGGGCCGGGCCGCAGCAGGGAGCTCCGCGGCAGCTGCTGCAGGGCGAGGCCGGGCCGCGACGGCAGCTGCTCCAGGTGCCAGGGGCGGCTGCTGCAGTGGCGGCTGCTCCAGGGGCCAGGGGCGGCTGCTGCAGCGGTGGTTGCTCCAGGGGCCAGGGGCGGCTGCTGCAGGGGCGGCTGCTCCAGGGGCGAGGGGCGGCTCCTGCAGTGGCGGCTGCTCCAGTGGCCAGGGGCGGCTGCTGCAGGGGCGGCTGCTCCAGAGGCCAGGCGCGGATTAGGTCAGGGCGACGCAGCGAGCAGGGCAACGCGGCGGGCAGGTGGCGACGCCGCGGGCAGGGCGACGCGGCGGGCAGGTGACGACGCCGCGGGCAGGGCGACGCGGCGAGCAGGTGACGACGCCGCGAGCAGGGCGACGCGGCGAGCAGGTGACGACGCCGCGAGCAGGGCGACGCCGCGAGCAGGTGGCGACGCCGCGGGCAGGGCGACGCGGCGAGCAGGTGACGACGCCGCGGGCAGGCGACGACGCCGCGGGCAGGCGACGACGCCGCGGGTAGGCGACGACGTCGCGGGCAGGGGCTACGTCGCGGGCAGGTGACGACGCCGCGGGCAGGCGGCGACGCCGCGGGCAGGGCGACGCGGCGGGCGGCGAGAGCCTGCAGGGGCGGCGCGCGGTCGGGCAGAGGCTGCGCGCGGGCCTGACGAGTCTGCAGGGGCGGCTCGGGCCTGACGGGCCTGCAGAGGCGGCTCGGGGGGGGCCTGACGGGTCTGCAGAGGCGGCTCGGGGGCCTGACGGACCTGCAGGGGCGGCTCGAGGGCGCACGAGGGCGCTCGAGGGCGCACGAGGGCGCACGAGGGCGCACGAGGGCGCACGAAGGCGCACGAGGGCACACGAGGGCGCACGAAGGCGCACGAGGGCGCACGAGGGCACACGAAGGCGTACGAAGGCGCACTAGCAGAGAAAGGCGCACGAGGGCGCACGAGGGCGCACGAAGGCGCACTAGCAGAGAAAGGCGCACGAGGGCGCACGTAAGGTAGGGCGCACGAGGGCGCTTCTAGCGGAATAGTGGGCCCATAGTAGAAAGCGGTCCTAGGTAGCAACCTAGGCTCGTGATACCATGTTAGAATCTAGAATAGAACGAGAATGCATGAAACTAGGTAGGAGGGGGATACAAGTAGGAAACCCTAACAAAGCTGTACCCCCTAAGGCTAAACCCACTATAGCCTACACAATATAAACATATAATGTTTGACAGAGAGCTTCATTTGAGCGCATCATGAGAGCTTCATTTGAGCGCGTCATGAGAGCCTCATGAGAATGTTGAAATATATTTCTTATATAAACTGCTTGTAGCGATAGTTAGTGTAGTGTTACATTGTTTGGTGGTGCACCTTGCTTGCTTTGCCTATATCCTTGTACCTTCTCTCTTTATTGAACACCTTTTCTCCTTTGCAACTCTCTCGATATTCCCCTTGAACCCTAAAACCTAAGCTACTAAGCTACCATAGCTATGGCTCCTAAGCCTACCTGTCCTTAGTGACTTTGACATGGAATCAGAGCTGTTACGCTCTTGGCCTGTGGGCCCCACGTGCTTCCGCTGCTTTCTTGTCTGTCGCGCGCCCCGTGGCGCGCGACGCCGCGTGGCGGTTTTCTGCCCACCGTCCGCCCCGAGGCGCGTGGCGGCTTCCTGCCTTACGTACCACCCCGGGGACCCGCGCGTCCCCCCCCGTCAACGGTCGCGTCGCCCCCCGGGAGCCCGTCGCATCGCCCCGCAACCCCCGCTGCCTCGTCGCGACGCCCCTGCGGGACCCGCGCGGCGTCGCCCCTGCTCATCGCGGCGCCCCCTGGATGCCGCCCCTGCTCGTCGCGGCGCCCCTGCGGCGCCGCCCCTGCTCGTCGCGGCGCCCCCTGGGCGCTGTCCCTGCACGTCGCGGCGCACCCCCCCCTGGCCGCCTCCTCTGCCTCCCCTGCGCCCGTGCCTGCTTTGCAACAGCGCGCGGGCCTGCCCTGCACCAGCCACGCCGCCCCTGGAGCAGCCGCCCCTGGAGCAGCCACCCCTGCAGCAGCCGCCCCTGGCCCTTGGAGCAGCCGCCACTGCAGCAGCCGCCCCTGGCCCCTGGAGCAGCCGCACCTGCAGCTGCCCCTGGCCCCTAGAGCAGCCGCCCCTGGCCACTGGAGCAGCCGCCACTGCAGGAGCCGCCCCTGGTCCCTGGAGCAGCCGCCCCTGGAGCAGCCGCCCCTGGAGCAGCCGGCCCTGCAGCAGCCGCCACTGCAGCAGCCGCCCCTGGCCCCTGGAGCAGCCGCCCCTGGCCCCTAGAGCAGCCGCCCCTGCAGCAGCCGACCCTGCAGCTGCCCGCGACACCGCTCCTGGACCCTTCTCCTCCCTCTTCGTCTCCCACTGCTGCAGCTGCCGCTGAAGGGGGGTGGATGTGTGGGAGCCGAGGGGAGTGGAGCTAAGGGGGTGTTGTGGGAGTGGAGACAGGGGTGCAGCAAGAGGGTGTGTGAGAAGGGGGTGTGGGACTGTTAGGGGAGGTAGAGCGGAGGTCGCCGTCGTGTCGTCAGCAGCGCCAGTAGTCCGGAGCCCTCGTGCTCTCGGTAGCCCAGCGAGCCTGCTTCGCCAGTCGCCTGTGGGTCCGTTGCTCCTGCCGCTCGTCGTAGCCGCGGAGCCAGATACTCCCGTAGTCCGGTGCCCTCGTGCGCTCGGTAGCCACTGTGCGCGCCGCTCCTGTTGCCCGTGTGACTGCAGCTTCACCTGTCGCCTCCTATCTCCACCCCTGTCACAGTCCCTCCTCCTCCTCACTTCCCCTCTCCTTCTGCTGCGCTTGGTGTACCCCTTCAGGGGGTGTCTCTGCATTGGCTTCCTGCTGCAAGCAGTTAAGGGGGTGTGTTGAAATATATTTCTCATATAAACTACTTGTAGCGATAGTTAGTGTAGTGTTACATTGTTTGGTGGTGCACCTTGCTTACTTTGCCTATATCCTTGTACCTTCTCTCTTTATTGAACACCTTTTCTCCTTTGCAACTCTCTCGATATTCCCCTTGAACCCTAAAACCTAAGCTACTAAGCTACCATAGCTATGGCTCCTAAGCCTACCTGTCCTTAGTGACTTTGACAGAGAACAGTGAAAACGAAACTGAAAATTCACAAGTACAAAATGCAATTATGAATGAAAACGAAGCACACAAAATGCAAGAACAAATGCGCACAAAACATCACAAAATGAAAATGAAAATGCGAACACACGCAAAATGCAAATGCGACGCAGGCGGCTGGTTGACGTGCAAAATTAAATATTTGCACCCAACAGGGCAGCAGCACCTAGGGCTGCTCATTTTTTTCTTTTTTTTAAAATAATTATTTATTTATTTAAGGGTTTGGCAGGGTGCACTCGGCGCTGCAGAGGCGGCTCGCGGGCTGCAGGGGTGGCTCGCGGGCTGCAGGGGCAGTGCGCTGGCTGCAAGAGGCAGGCGCGCTGGCTGCAGGGGCGGTTCTCGGGCTGCAGGGGAGGCTCGCGGGCTGCAGACGGGCGGCGCGCGGGCTGCAAGGGTCTGCGCGCGGGCGGCTTGCACGGGGCGGCGCGTCGCGGGGCGGGCAGGGGCGGCGCGCAGGCAGGCAGGGCGGACGGGCGTCGCGGCGGGCTGGGGCAGCCCGCTCTGGCGACGCGACGGGCACGGGCAGGGCCAACGGGCGACGCGACAGGCTGCAGGGGCGCGCGACGCGACGGGCTGCATGGGCGTGTGACGGGACGGGCTGCAGGGGCGCACGGCGCGGCGGGCAGCAGGGGCGCGCGACGCGACGGGCAGCAGGGGCGCTTACCAGGGGTGGGTGCAGGGCAGGGCCGCGATGGGTGGGTAGGTCGAGTAAGGGCGACGCCCCGGGGGCGCCGCGACGAGTAGGGGCGGCGTCCAGGGGGCGCCGCGACGAGCAGGGGGGGACGCCGCGCGGGTCCCGCAGGGGCGTTGCGACGAGCAGGGTCTAGGGCGGCGCGCGAGCTGCAGAGGCAGCTCCCACGGGTTGCAGAGGCAGGCACGGCTGCAGGGGCAGCGTCCACGGGCTGCAGGGGCAGGCACGGCTGCAGAGGCAGCACCCACGGGCTGCAGGGGCAGGCACGGCTGCAGGGGCAGGCACAGCTGCTCGGGAGGGCGGCGCACGGGCTACTGAGGCAGCTCCCACGGGCTGCAGAGGCAGGAACGGCTGCAGGGGCAAGCACGGCTGCAGGGGCAGGCACGACTGCAGGGGCAGGCACGGCTGCAGGGGCAGGCACGGCTGCAGGGGCAGGCACGGCTGCAGGGGCAGCTAAAAAAAAAATATTTCAGTTAGGGCAGGGCGGAACGTTCGGTGGGCCCTAGGAACGATTCTGCTCTAATACCATGTGAGAATAAGAACGAGGAAATGGATTGACTAGGAATGAGAAAGGTACAAGTATGAAACCCTAGAAAAGTTGTACCCCTTATTGGCTACCCCACTACAGCCTACACAGGCTATATCATGTATGTCTGAGAGCGCCTTGCAGGGCTTTCACTCAGGCCCGAGTTTTTGGAGCACGATGTTCATGAAGATTCCGTGCTTTGTCATTTGACACGAATATTTTGAACATGATTAATGTATGAATTCGCTTTTTCCCCGTGCCCCATCTTGGTCTCCAGAAGTTGCTGTAGAAGCCTGCTAGAGATGACTGAGTGCTTCGGCTGATATGCCTCAACGAGGTGCTTCCAGGCTTCCAAGGCTGGAGCAGCACTCTCTTTGTAAAAGAGGATGCCGAGTTGCTCCGCGCGCGTCATGTTTCTTAGTAGCACACTGTTCGCCAGAAGGGACTCGCTGTAGTACTGAGCCTGGTTGTGTTCGATTTCTTCCACTGGTTTAGAATAGGAGTCGTCGAAGTAGTGGCAGATCTGGGTTGTGTGTAGGAGGAGCTCTAGCTCAAGGCTCCATGTGTAAAAGTCTTTGCCGTCAAACGAGATGTTTGTCTTGATCTTGGAAATGCTGAGAAAGCATGCTTATGCTTGGACGGGGGGCTGTTGCTATTGATTTGTCTGTGTCGATGGAGAAGGTGTGCGGGGCGGTATCGCGGCCGTTTGCAGCCGGTTTAGCAGGTTGTGATGGTTGCAAGGGGGTTCCTGTGTCGCCTTTCAGCAAGGCTTGGAGGTATTTCTCCATAGTTGACAGTTGTTGAAACAACTGCTCGAGTGCAGCAGTACTGATCGTAGTCGTCGCCCCATTTGTCGCAACCAGATTGGCTAGTCCTTCAGCTGTTAAAATTTTTTAGCCTCCGGATCCTATGGCCATCTTGGTCTTGGAACGTGTGCCAGTTGCGAGATCATATTTTGGTGAATTTCACGGAAGCGAGGTTGCGAAAAATCCCTGAGTTGCTCTCATACCATGTTACAATCCTAAACAAGACTTAGCCAGGGATTGGCTCAGGGTTGTTCACAGGTAGTGTTGTAGCGGAAATGTTGACCTGATGTCATAATGAATGTAAATGAATGAGATGATAAAATCATGCGTACATTGAGTTTTCATAGGAAATACGAAGGAACATGGAACGACGTAGGCTAGCCATGTACTTTAAGGGGTACATTCCCTTTTTACAACGAGGTTCAAGCCGTGCGGCGTAAGAACCCGTTTCAAACCAGTTTCCGCTCTTTTCACTTCAAATGTTTCTGCCTGCATCGGTCTTGATCTGATGGTTGCTGGTGTCACTTCGACTCTTCTGACTCCTCGACTTCGTACTCGGTAAAGTCGGCTCCTGCAGCATACAGGAATGCCTTCTTATTGAGTTTCCTATCCCAACACCCCCTTTCATTCCTGCACGTGTCGGGGGCTGACTCGCTTGACTATTCTGGTCAAGTTGGAGCAATGCTGGTACTACTGACGTAACAGTCTCTTCATGAGGAAGTCGGTCGCCATCTCAGTATTGAGACAGTAGGCGAGGTCAACTTTGCCCAGGTCATTTTCGTCGTATGACAAAAAGTATCGAAGCGCAATGCGCTTCGTGCGGTTAATGAACCCTGGTTTGTTCGCGGACTTGATGGCGCTCTGGTTGTCATAGTGCAAGCGAAAGGTAGGCGAGGTTGGAATTTTCGCCTCCTGTAGGAGCTCTTGCGGATAGAGCCCTTCACGAACTGCAGCAGTTGCGGTGATGTACTCTGCTTCAGCTGATGATAGGGCAACCAGCTCCTGCTTCTGTGAGTTCCAAGAAATTGGGCCTGATGGCTCCAGGCGGAAGAAAAAGCCGGTTCGTGACTGTCGATTGGCAGGGTCAGTGGCGTGATCTGCATCCAGGTAGCTGGTGAAGTTGAAGGATGTTGTTGTCAGCGTAGAGGAGGAGAGCCCGATGTCAGGCGTCTGTAGGGCGCTCTCCAAATCCAGCTGGTTCTCTGTTACTGGCTTGCAGGAGTACTGTGCTAGTTACCTGGCGATGTATGAAAGGTCGGGTCGGCAGGTGACAAAGGCAAGCAGCAGGCACCCCAGTTGCTGCTGGTATAGTTGGAGTCTTGCAGGCGATAGAGGTTCGTTGTTCGGTTTGTAGTTTGCGCTGGGAGTGCGGTAGGGAGTTGAGAGTGGTGTGGGCAGATTTTTTAAGCATTCTCCTACTTGCTCTGCGTACTTGGAGGCTGACAGATGAATTGCTTCTGGCGAGTAGGTGGTGTTAAGCCCCCGGAACCATGTGACTTTGTGGTTGATGGTAATGTCAACGCGCTGCGCCAGATTTTCTTCGAACTGATTGAGGAGCTTGTTGCAGGTGCCGGTGTACAGCAAGTCATTGACATATACTATCAGGAGGATGTAGTCGGCGTTGCCTTAAGTGGCTGTTGCGGAAACTACGAGAGCATAGAGTCTATGCTCGTGTGTGGAAATGTCATCTCTACAAGCGCGAGTTGGATTATCTTGGCAATCTCATGCAAACTAATGGTCTCAAAGTAGACCCAAAGAAAGTTGTTGCAGTCCAAGACTGGCCGGTGCCATAAGATGTGGGTCAAATAAGGTCTTTTTGGATTGGCAAGTTGTTTTCGTCGGTTCTTGTAGAATTATTCTACAATTGTTGCTCCATTCACGGCCCTCACTTGCAAGAGTAGTGCTTGGCAGTGGAGACAGCAACTTCAAAAGGCATTCGACGAGACCCTATGAGGTTGTTACTTACACCTCATTGATACGGATTGGGGCTGTCCTCTTGCAAGAGGGGAGGCCAGTGGCCTTTGAGAGTCCAAATTTCTCCCCGGCAGAGCAGCCCTACACGACTTCTGAACAGGAACTGTTGGCGGTCATTCATGCGCTACGAACACGATGATGTTATCTGGAGGGCGTGAATTTTGTGGTTACGACTGACTATTGTCCAAAAACCTACTTCTCCAATCAAGCCGCGCATACTCGATGTCAAGCCCGATGGGCGGAACTCCTTAATGGGTTCACTTTCAATATTTGATTTCGAGCAGGTTCAACGAACCTGGCTGACCCCCTTAGAAGACAGCCGATAGGGGCAACAATACGGCTGTACGACACAGAGGATGTGGCAGTTTTTTTTTTTTTTGCTTGCTTCAGTGTCCTAGCAGTGGCTCGAATGAGTGAGATTACCTTCAGTGGTTTTCTGAAACGCATCCGCACATGGTACCAAATTGAATCCTGATTTCAGAAACCACAAAAAATGAAGGGACTCAAATGGGAGCATGAGGTCTGGTGGCGTAAAAAAGGAGATTGTTGTATCTCACATGGGTAACATGCAGAACAATATTTTTGAAGAAGTGCATGCCACTAGGTACGGAGGACACATAGGGGTCAAGAAGACCAGGTGGGCCTTGAGCAATGTGTACTGGTGGCCGAGATTAGGCACTGAAGTCTAGCAATTCGTGGAGCGATGTGACGCATGCGCACGAAATAAAATGGATACAAAGAATCGTGGTAGTTTGCTTCAACCACTCGAAATCATGAATGAACCTTGGGAGAGCATATCCTCGGATTTTTTCACAGA
The DNA here is from genome assembly GCA_947471745.1 of Closterium sp. Naga37s-1. NCBI lineage: Eukaryota > Viridiplantae > Streptophyta > Zygnematophyceae > Desmidiales > Closteriaceae > Closterium > Closterium sp. Naga37s-1. Next base: position 1,903,445 of record CANJKZ010000003.1, read on the forward strand.
TCTTCCCGTGATGGCCATACAACGATCCTAGTACTTGTGGATCGTCTGACAAAATTGGTGCATTTCGTGGCTACGACAAGTAACGTATCTGCCGAGGATACGGCGAAAATATTTGTGGCGCACGATTTCCTCTTACACGGGTTACCACGTGTATTGGTGTCCGACCGAGATCCGCACTTCACGAGCCGGTTCTGGCAAGAGGTACATGGACACTGTGAACGAAGCTTAGGATGTCATCATCGCTCCACCCACAAACGGATGGGCAGATGGAACGAACAAACCAGACACTTGAGCAGATGCTTTGTTCATTCATTGGCCCAACTCAAGATGATTGAGACGAGTCGTTACCTGTTGTTGAATTTGCTGTGAACAATCAGTTCATAAAGGTACACGTGAGAAACCTTTCATTCTGAACTATGGTCAGCATCCCACAACACCTGCTACGCATGGGATTGGTGGATTGAAAATTCCAGCCGCTAAAGACTTTGTTGGCAAGCAGTAAGAAGCGCTCAAGTCTGCTCGCCATTGGCTGCAACTCTCTCAGCAGCGACAAAAGTCTTACGTCGACATGAAACGCCGCGACGTCTCATTTGAGGTCAAAGACAAAGTTTTGTTGAGCACGAAGAGCATTCGTCTCAAAATCCTTGGAGCACAAAATTTGTTTCCTCGATAGATTGGGCCATTCGAGGTGATCATATGTTGGGACCGATGAACTGCAGGGAGCATACAATAAGCAGATGGAATGTTTTCAATGATATGCCACTGCACTGCACATTACCGTACCAGCCGCAAGGTGGATAAATAGGAATCTCCAATCACCTACGAAGTCCATGAGAATAGGGATATGCAAGGCACTAGATCAGGCCCTAGGATATCAAGGAAGATCACCCTTACAACCCTTATTATAAGGTTGGGTTGTTATGAGCGCCCATATTTGTAAACGTAATTTTTTGAAAGACCCTTACAAAAAAAAAGTATTGTTTTTTACAAAAAAACTGTTTTTTTTCAAAGTGACGTAGTGTTTTTGCCCTTATAAGGAAAAGTGGTATCACGCGACACACTGACGAGTTTCCCAATTTTTTTGCTGTCAATCACCAACGTGATTTTTGCCGCAATCAGCGGCGAGTATGCGCTTCACCCTGACGGCTTGTGTCGCAACGCCAGACTGATTTCCCGCCATGATTAGGACCACTTTGCCTGCCTAGCGGTTTTGCAGCACGCGTCTCAGGTTGGGAAAGTGGTGGTGGCGTGACGCCACCTCCCCTCTCCCTCTCCAACACACACCACACCAGTGACACCACGCCACCGCCCACCACCACCACAGGTAGGGGGTCCTCTCTCTCTCACTTCAAGCAAGATCTTTTGTCGTTCACACAACAAGAAATGCCTCTTTTTTTCTTTCATAGCAAGATCCCGCTGCCGTAGCTCTCTCCATGGCTCCAGCTGCCATGGATGCCAACGAGGACGACGAGTCACGTCGTCCTGTTCCACAGTCACCTCCTCGCACGGCCTTAATCTTTCTGAGGCCAGTCGCACAACCTGTGCTAAAGTCTCCAGCACAGCCTTTTGAGTCGCCCGAGACTATCACCGCCGCGAATGAAGCAGCCCTTGGCGTTGGCTTCAATGCCAGAACCCGCGCCATGAGATCCTGCTACTCCGAGAACTAAGGGCGCGGTTGACGATAAGTCCGATGGGAAGAGAAATTCCCTTATGGATCCTGCACGGCAGAAATGGTGCCAATCGAAGCTGAGCTGCACTAGGGACGCAACTCCGCCCGTCTTCGTTGACGACGCCATCGACGATGAGGAAGATGACGATGACTTACATGCCGTGGAGGAGCTGTGCAAGATACCAGAAGCTGTATTCGCTCGTGCGCATTGGAGGTTTCAAAGCTCTTGGAAGGGCTTGTTTCCGTGGCTTGTTATGTTGCGTGCTGACGACGGGATGCCCATTTTAAAATGCAGCTGATGCATGGAGCATGGGAGCGAGAGCGCCAACATGGCTTACGCCAAGGGCGGCACAGGAGGGCGAGACATGCAGAAGGCGAGCATCAGGACTCACCAGCGCTTGATTGCACACACGGACACGACCGTCACGATGAAGTCCAAAGAGAGCCGCAAGCTTCGGCAGTCACTACTCAGTGAATTCGAGGGCCTCAATAGGAGCACGATGCACCTCATAACCTGCTGCGTTGAATGTGGAGGTATGTGTTTGACGAGATGCTAGAGAACGCGGCGAAATATCTGCGGTAGCAACATTTGAAAATTTGAAGCACATCGCTGCCAACCCGTTCATCGAATACGGCTCGATGAAAGTACGGAGCGCATGCGTGGCAAGCACCTTGTCCTCCATGTCACCTATCGAAAAGTCGACACTGTTGTCTGTGAGTTCCTGTCGCATCTCTCGGTGGAAAAATGTGACGCCGGCAGCCAAACAAAAGTGATGCTGACACACCTGGACGCCATCGTCATCAGCAAGATTGTCTGGTTAAGCACAGATGGTGCCAGGGTCATGACGGGCACCAGCACGGGTGTTGTCGCAAGACTCCGCGCCAAAAATCTGTATCTCGCCTCGTGCCACTGCATCGCTCATCGGTAAGTGGTTTTGTGCGCCACGTTAACCTTTTTTTTGCTGTCGAAATTAATTTTGTTTTCCGCCTTGTGTTTATGCAAGGAGCGGTTGGCCGCAAAGGGCGCTCCGTTCAAATGTCTGGAGTTTAACATCGTCGATCAAGTCGTCCATGGCTTGGCGGAGTAGTTATCGCGAAGCGACGTGTGGCACCAGAGATTGTAGCACCTGCAAGAGATTTTTTGCAACACCAACCTCGAACTGCAGGGGATAGACGCGGTGAGGTGGCTTTTCCATGGAAAGGCGGTAAAAGGGTTTACCAAGGCTCTGCCCGCAACCGTGGTGCTGCTACACGAGAATAAAGATGAGCAATACGAGGCCGTCACATCGTTTAAGTCCCACTTCATGGTCTTCTTTTTGGCGGACATCCTCGCCATCCTCAACGACCTGAACTTGAAATTTCATAAACACCAAGTGAGTGTTATGATTGCCACACCCCAATGTGTTTTAATATGTATTACCTTTTGTTTAACGTTCTCGTGCGTACTTTACCCTGTGTAGGTGGACATCACGGTGGAGGCGGGAGAAGTGTCTCTCGCATGTCGCACGATCGAGCTGCAATACGTGGAGTGCGAGGACAGGTTTGGGAACGACCAGTCGCCCTTGCTGTGTGACTTCTTGAAGAAGCGCGGAAATTCATCCTACCGCGAAGTCACTGACGAAGGTGTTGACAAGGACAACAACTTTGTTGTGCACACGTTCACACTTCACGATAGGCCACTCGCACCGACTTCTACGCATGCAAGAAGCCATGTCAATATTTTGCGTGCAAGGCAGTTGTGTCAAAAGATATATGTGAACATATATCAGTAGGCTATATAGGTTCTAGCCTTGGGGGGTACATTCCCCATCTTGTCACTTCACTTGTACCCCCTCTCCAACAGAATCATCACTCATTCTTATTGCCTCATCCTTTAACATGGTATTGAGAGCCATTAGGTCCTTAGGACCAGTCTTTTAAAAGAGCCCACCGTTATTTCCTGCCCGAATCGCGCCCCTTAGCACGTCACGTTTTTATCCTGCCCAAAACACACCCTAGGCACGTTTTTATTGCCTAGCCCCGCTGCCCAGTCCGCGCGCCCCGCTGCCCAGCCCGCGTGCCCCACTACCCTGCCCGTGCGCACTCTGCCTGCAGTTGCGCCCGGCCTGCGCCCTGCCCACGCGCACCCCACACGCACCCGGCCTGCTCCTTGCCCGTCCGCGCTGCTGCTGCTGTCACTTCTGCAGGTGCTACTGCTGCATGCACTGCTGCTGCTGCTAAGCACTGCTGCTGCTGCTAAGCGCTATTGCTGCTGCTAAGCGCAGCTGCTGCTGCTAAGCGCTGCTACTGATGCTAAGCACGTTGCTGCCACTGCTTCTACCGCACGCGCTGCTGCGCTGTTCCCTGCCCGAGCCGCCGCCAACACTGCCTTGCTCGCTGCCCAGCGCTACCGTGCCCTTCCTGGCCGCTGCCAACACTGCCTTGTCCACTACCCAGTGCTGCCCTGCCCTACTTGGCCGCCGCCAATGCTGCCCTGCACACTACCCAGCGCTGCCCTTCCCTGCCTAGCCGCCGCTAGCACTGCCTTGCACGCTGCCCAGCACCGCCAGTGCTGCCAGCCATTGCCGCTGCTGCTGCCGGCCGCCGCCGCTACTGCAGCCACTCGCTGCCTAGCACCTGTGCATACCCTGCTGCCCAATGCCTGCGCGCGCCCCACTGCCCTACTAGCTACCCACGCGCACCTGTCCTGCCCTGCCTGTGCATATCTCCTAACCGCTGCACTACAAACAAAGCCAGCCCTGCTCACAAGCGACCTGCACTAGAGCACCCAGTTACTCGCGCTCTTCCCTAGCTGCTCCTTCGCTGCTGCTACTAGCTGCCACTGACTGCCATGGCCACTACCACTGTCCTACGTCAGCGGCAGCCAAGTGTGCAGGAGTCTCTCTCGTCGCAGCAGCTTCGTGAGTGGGCTATCTGGTGGGTCAGCCCTGGTGGTGGAGCTAGCCGTGCTCGTCGGCGGAATCCGCTCTCACCACAGCAGCATCGTGAGTGGGCTGTCCGATGGGGTGCTACTACTGGAGGTACCTGTGAGTCTATTCCTGCTGGAAGTGCCGCTAGTAGACGCAGAGGTCATGGGGGTGGACAGCAGCAGCTGCAGCGTCCGCTGGAGACTCTCTCCTCGCAGCAGCTTCGTGAGTGGGCTGTCCGGTGGGGAGGCACCTAGTGGCATAGAGGCTACTAGTCTCGGTGCGTGTGACTCAGTTAGCGCAGGGGCAGAGCCTGAGGAGGCCTTGCATACTTTTACCCTAGACTCAGGCGCGTCTCGCTACTTCTTCCACAACAGCACCACAATCACACCGCTCACAACTCTGTCCCTATCACACTAGCCAACCCCTCTGGGGGTCCGGTAGTCGCGCGTGGCGCTACTGTTCTCCCCTGTCCGGCGGCCCCTTCTGGCCTCCTCACAGGTCTCCACCTCCCCTCGTTCGCTAAGAAATTGGTTGTTACCTCTGTCCTCCTGGACCAGTGGGTCACTGTCACCCAACCTGGAGGCAAGCTAGTGGCGATCTGTATGGACTCGCGCACTGGTGAGCACCTCGCCACGTTCACTCGGAGGCCCGGGTCTGACTTGTACACACTAACCGCTGAGTCTGCATTGGTAGCTGAGTCTGGTCAGGTAGCTGCGTCGGTTGAGGTCGCGGCGTCTTGCTCGTGTGGTCTCCTCACGCACCAGACTCTCCTCTGACACCACCGTCTTGGCCACCCCTCCTTGCGACGCCTTCATGGCATGCACTCCCGTGTCCTTGTCTCTGGGCTTCCCAGGTCCCTGCCCCCGCTCCCGAGGTCGCTTGCGCCGCCCTGCCTTCCCTGCGTCGAGGGGCGGCAGCCCTCCTCACTCCTCCTCGTTTCTTCCGACCACAGCTCTGCTGCAGACCCTCCACATGGATGTGTGGGGTCTAGCCCGAGTCCCTAGACAGGACGGAGAGCGCTACTTCTTGCTGGTTGTAGACGACTACACGCGCTAAACCACGGTCTTCCCCTTGTAGAGCAAGGCGGATGTCCGCAGTGTCATGATCCGCTGGATCCGTGCTGTCCGTCGCCAGCTCAGTGCTCAGTTTCAGCACGACCTCCCGGTCCTGCGACTGCACTCTAACCGAGGTGGTGAGTTTTCCTTCGGCCTCCTCGAGGACTTCTGTGGTGCTGAGGGCATCCGCCAGACGTTCATGCTTCCGGCCTCTCCACAGCATAATGGGGTTGCAGAGCGCTGCAGTGGCTTGGTGATGGAGGTTGCTCGCACCTCCATCGTCCATGCTGCTGCTCCCCATTTTCTGTGGCCGTTTGCGGTCCGATACGCTGCTGAGCAACTCAACCTCTGGCCCCGTGTCTCCCACTCGGAGACCTCTCCCACTCTGCGGTGGACGGGCGAGGTTGGTGATGCCTCGGCGTTTCAGGTCTGGGGTGCCCTTTCGCTTGTTTCCGAGCCCCCCGCGGGGAAGCTCTCTCCCCACACTCTTTGCTGCGTCTTCCTTGGCTTCCCTACCGGCGCCTCAGGCTGGCAATTTTACCACCCGAGCTCTCGTGGTGTTCACCCATGCCCACCCCGCCTCTCGCACTAGTCTCCGACCCCCCCCTGGTAGCCCCACTCCCCCCGCAGGGTCCTCCTTCCTCGTGTATGTCTCAGGCTGACCTGTCCCCCCTTGGTTGAGCCAATCGAGGTCTCCTCTGACACCTCTGGCCCATCTGAGGGGGGTGACCTAACTCCTGCTGCCACCGTGACCCCTCGCCGCTCCGCGCGCTTGACGGTCCCTCCTGGATTTCCGCCTCGACCGTCTTCACCACCGTTGCAGCCTGTCGCTGTGAACTCTGGTGCTGCAGGTGGTGGTGCCACTGGGGATGCGGACTCCAGCGGTGCTGATTCTGAGGGTGCTGAGTGTCCTTTGGGTACAAGAGATACTGGAGGTGCTGGTGCTGGTGGTCTTGGTACGAGTCGGCAAGAGGCTCTCTCGCCGGAGCGGCTTCGCGAGTGGGCTGTCCCGTGGGGCAGCCCTGGTGGTCGAGCTAGCCGTCTTCGAGCGGGAGGTGCTGGGAGTGCTGGAGTTGGAGGTTCTACAACTGGTGGTACTGGGGTTGCTAGTGCTGATGGCACTGGTGCACGTCGACAGGAGCCTTTGTTGCTGGAGTGGCTTCGCGAGTGGGCTGTCCGTTGGGGCAGTCCTGGTGGTGGCGCTGGACGTGCTGGAGCTGCAGGTTTTGGAGGTGCTGGCCCTGGAGGTGCTAGTGCTGGTGGTCCTGGAGTTGGCCGTGCTGGAGGTACTAGTACTGGAGGCACAGGTGCTGGAGGTTTTGAAGGTGCTAGCCCCGGATGTGCTAGTGCTGGTGGTCCTGGAGTTGGCCGTGCTGGAGGTACTGGTACTGGAGGCAAAGGTGCTGGAGGTTATGAAGGTGCTGGCCTCGGAGGTGCAAGTGCTGGTGTTCCTGGAGTTGGCTGTGCTGGAGGTACTGGTACTGGAGGCACTGGTGGTGCTGGAGGTACTGGAGGTGTTGGCCCTGTAGGTGCTAGTGCCGTTGTTCCGCGAGTTGAGGGCACTGGCGGTGCTGACATTGGAGGGGCTATTGGAGGTACTGGAGTTGGTGGTGCTAGCCGGCAGGAGTCGCTCTCGCCGCAACAGCTTCGCGAGTGGGCTGTCCATTGGGGCAGTCCCGGTGGTGGATCTGGAGGTACTGGTTCTGGGGGTGCTGTTGCTACTGGAGCTGGAGGTTCTGGGGGTGCGACTACTCAACCGGAGCAGTTTGCGCTTCGTCACCTTTTCAGTCTCCCGCCTGCTGCTACTAAGTTCCCGGTTGCTGGTTCTACTCCTCCATTACTGTTCCCACCGACTGTCCAGTCTCAGCCAGAGCTACTGCCTGGCTCCCCACTGCCTGCTCCTGCTCCTCACACTGCGGTAACAGAGTCCTACTGAGCGTAGAGAGCCTGCGTCGCGTCCTGTCACGCCTGTCCGTTCTCGCCGTGCTATGCGTCCTTGTCCTCCACCTGTCCCTGGCACACACATCATGGCACTTCGTCCTTCCTCTGTTCCACAGCGTGTTGTCCTTCTGTCTCCTCCTGCGTCTTCCTTACGTTCCTGACCCTGAGTCAGACTCTGTCTGTACTGCCAGTCCGACTGTCCCTCGTCTCCTTGCCACGCTTGTGACTGACCCTTCCTTTGAGTCTGCTGCTGCGTCTGCCTTAGTTGTTGAGCTTGTTGACTTTGCTGCTTTGTGCCCCCTTGACTATGCTACGAAGCTCTTTTTTTACTCTCCCTGTCCTCCGTCCGTCGGGGGTGAGCTTGCCCTTGGCTGTGACGTTCTTGAGGACACGCAGTTTGAGCTCGAGTGCCTACCGGCCGCTTCACCTCATCTCGCGTCCATGCTACTTTGCCCTTAGGGAGACCCGGATGCACTAGACTGCGGAGAGTCACCCTACAACGGGAGTGGACTACGGAGGAGGGCACGGGGTTGTGCGGGTGATCGTAGTGCTCTATCAGAGTTCCTACTAATTGCTGTGTTTCACAGAGAAAGTTGGCAAGAGTTTCCACTAAAAAATTAAAAAGAACATTGAGAATTGAGAATCAGAGTACACAAATGGAGCATGACTGGAATGGCATTCGAACCCCTAGCAAGAATTCTGCAAGGCGAATTGCCAGGACTGCAGCAGAGCGATACGCCAACGCTGCAGCAGGGCGGCCTGCCAGCGTAGCAGAATGGCGACATGCCAGCGCTGCAGCAAGGCGGCCTGCCAGTGCTACATTCACAGGTGAATATGTGCGCAGGTGTACACCTGCCGAGTAGGTGCAGGTAGACGGTTGCACAGTCAGAGACATTGTTATGTGATGCTATCGCTTGCATTCACGTCTGTCTGCCTCCCATCACATGTTCGTGCGTTGCATGCGTGGTGTGAGCGTATGCAAGAATTTGTGTTTGGTGTGGTTTGGATTCTCTGAGTATGTGTAAATGTTATTTGGCTTGAGCAGATATCTGAAGTGACTCCTCTGCTCAAGAGCTTTACGACGAACCAAGAATCGTTGCGATCGGAGCAAGAACGACGAAGTTATGTTCGTTCGGAGATTTGTTTGGGATGCGACGACTTTGGGAAGTTGTGAAGTGACTCAATATGGGGTACAGACTTTTGGGGGTTGGAAAATTCGTCCCCATCACTGTATATGCTGCCAAGTGGTTGGGCGAAACCAAATTGGGTTGGCAAGTGTGGCCAACTTGGGTGAGGTGGATTGTGGAGGTTGGGAAAGTGACAAATGTCAAAGTTTGGGTACCTATCGAGAGGGGAATTGTGTGACATGGGGTTTCCTTGGTTGGGGACTTTTTGGGGACCTTCCCTCTCATCCTCCTCTTCCGCCTCCCACCTGGTTAATTGCTACTCTAACTTTCTTGTGTGGTATTTGTGAGAACTTTGTGATTAAGTTAAGTTCCTTTGGCAGCATACCCTCTTGTGCGCCGAAATCCGTAACTCAAGATTTACTTCACCTTTTTGTACGATTCAAATTGGGAAATGTAGCCACGGACTAGAGATACAACATCTACGAAATTGGTGAATTTCCAACGGTGCGTTTTTTCGTCAACGGCGTTTCTTGTGAACTTGACGATTCTGTCCAGAATTCTAAGCCAACGATTTTGAGAAATTTAGGCACCTTATTTTCGTAGACTACGTCCTTAGTCTCTAACAAGTGGTATCAGAGCTGGTTAAGGAATTTTTGGAGAGTCTAATGAAGTGTGAAGACCCTCCTAGACCCATCATGTCAGAAACAAGAAGTGATGAACTAGAAAGTTGTTGGAGTACAAGTAGGAAACCCTAGTGAAATGTACCCCCTAAAGGCTAACCCACTGTGCATACACAACAGAAACATATATAATATTTGACACACCCCCATAGGCTAAGTGGGGGAGAACAAGGGGTCACAGGACCAGTCAAGAAAACCAAAGCAAGCTCAGGGTGGATCACAACGTCACCACACACTCTGAGCACAAGCAAAGGACCACAAGACAAGTTCACATGCAGAGGCATATATATAACACAAACATCACACTGATCTATGTCTAGCAAGTATGCAGGTATAGATATATAGATCACAGTACAGGCAAGGTCTACAACAAGTGAGGAAAAGTGGGCACAAGCCCTAGCAAAGTGCAGAAACGCTGATGATCACCAGACTGAAGTGCCTTGGTGAATATATCAGCGGTGTTGGCCTGAGAGGCCACAAAACGCAGACGAAGCTGACCACGCTGCTGCAACTCTCGAGCCAGAAAGTAACGTAGAGCGATGTGCTTCGTCCTGTGCTCCAGTCTGTGCTCCTCACACAAGGCAATGGCAGCCTTGTTGTCGATGTACAGCACTGGAGGAGAACGAGGCCGCTCTCCCAGGTCGGTCAGCAGGTAGGTGAGCCAGCGTAACTCCTGTGCAGCCATGGCTGTGGCGTAGATCTCAGCCTCACAACTGGAGCTGACGACCGCTGAGTAGCCTGGTCGTCAACCCAAGAAGCGTCTGAGTGCCCAGTGAGAACAACTGGGCTCCCTCCTCCAAGCACGAGCCCCATGCCCGATGTACTGGACAAGTAGCGCAATACCCTATTTGTAGCATCCCAGTGCACCTCTCGGTGCCTGCCAGGAGCCACATAGCGGGCCAGAAGGCCAAGAGGGTATGGTAGGTCAGGACGAGTGCAAGTCATCAGGTACATGAGGCAACCAACAAGCTCTGGGTAAGGACCACTCGGCTCTACGGACTCATCCGAAGGCAGAGCTGAGAGCGAGTGACCTATAGCCAGAGGAGTGGCCTGTGCTGAGGACCAGGTGAAGCCGAAGCGCTGAAGGACCTGCTGCACCATGTGTGACTGAGTCAGTGTGATGGTGCGGCGTGCTCTGTCCCGGGTGATCTGCAAGCCAAGGTAGCTGCGCAGTTCACTCAGGTCTGTGCACGTGTGTCTCTTCTGCAGCTCGGACTTCACGTGGGCGAGAGCCTCAGTGTCAGCAGTGGCAAAGACCAAGTCGTCGACGTACACGTGGATGTAGAACGGTGGCAGCGAAGTGTCGGTGCGCAGAAACAGCGACGGGTCAGCAGTAGAAGGCGTGAACCCAAGTGCCGCAAGAGTAGTCCTCAGTGTGTCGTGCCACTCACGTGGCGCCTGGCGGAGACGGTAGACCGGCCGCCGGAGGCTCCACTGGGTACCAGGAGGAAACGACCCAGTGAAGCCAGGAGGGCGGCGCAGCCAGATCTCCTCGTGCAGGCTGCCCTGCAAGAAAGCTGTGCTGAAGTCAAGAGAGTGAAGCTCGTAGTCACGCTGAACAACAACGTGCAGTAGCACCCGAAGAGTGGTCATCTTCGGGGTGGGGGAGAAGGTCTGAAAGAAGTCTACTCCCTCTCGCTGACTGAAGCCTCGAGCAACGTAACGAGCCTTGAAGACAGGCGGAGAACCCGGCGGCCGCTTCACCCTGAAAATCCACATGCCACTGACGATGTTCGCCCCAGGAGGGGGAACCTCGTCGACGTAAGTGCCAGTGGACTTCCAGGATGCCATCTTTGCATCCATGGCTGACTGCCACTGAGAGGAGTACTCACCCGCGATCGCCTCAGCGTAAGGGCGCGGGGTCGGGATGTCTGGAGCATCCGGGTCTCCCTTAGGTGCAATCAGCATGGACACGAGATGAGGCGCAGCGGCTGCAAGACACTCAAGGTCCTCCTGTCTGTCCTCAAGGACGTCCGTGCCTAGAGCACACTCACCCCCGACGGACGGAGGACAGACAGACTCAGACTCAGCAACAAGACTGGTGGCGTAGTCTAGACGACAGTGAGCAGCAAATTCGACAAGCTCAGAAACTAGGGCAGACGCAGCACCAGACTCAAAGGAAGGGTCAGTGACAGCAGTGGCCAGGAGACGCGTGACAGTAGGACTGACAGCACGAACCCGGTCAGACTCCGGGTCAGCAAGAGCAAGAAGAGAGGACGCAGGAGGAGACGGCAGAGGGACACGCCGTGGAGCAGTGGAAGGGCGCAGAGTCATATAGTGTGTGCCAGGGATAGGTGGAGGACGCTCACGCGGAACACGGCGACAAGTGCGAGTAGCACGAACAGGTGACACAGGACGAGACACAGGTGACACAGGACGAGACTCAGGCTCACGACGCTCTGTAAGACCGCCTGTCAGACCAGTGTAGGGAGAAGGACCAGGAAGTGGCGAGGCAGGCGGTAGCCGTGACTGCGACTGGACAGGCGGAGGACACTCTAAGGAGGGAGGAGGACTAGGAGGAGGCGGCTGACCAAGAACCTACTGAAGGAGCGGAACGAAGTACGGCCACGGCCGTGAAGTGCCCCCAGAAGCAGCAGAGACAACACCAGAACCTCCAGCCGAACCAGCGCCAGCAGCACCTCCAGCAGCTCCAGTACCTCCAGCAGCACCAGCAGCACCTCCAGCAGCTCCAGAACCTCCAGCAGCACCAGCAGCACCTCCAGCAGCTCCAGCACCAGCAGCACCTCCAGCAGCTCCAGGACCTCCAGTAGCAGCAGGGCCTCCAGCTGGCGGTACCTCAACACCAGGAGCTCCACTCCGGAGGCTGCAGCGCCGAGCGTACCACTCACGTAGCCGCTGAGGGGAGGGAGGCTCCGGCTGCGACACTGCACCCGCAGGGCTACCAGCCCCAACTCCAGCAGACCTCCCAGCTCCAGTAGCCCCACTACGGAGGCTGTAACGCTGGGAGTACCACTCACGCAGCTGCTGTGAAGAGGGAGCGCCACCAGGCGCAGCACGGCCAGTCTCAGAACTCCCAGACTCAGCTCCTCTTGGCTCAGCACTCCCAGTCGCAGCACCCCCAGGCTCAGCACCCCCAGTCTCAGCACCCCCAGGCTCAGCTCCCGCAGTCTCCACACCCCCAGGCACAGCACCCCAAGTCTCCGCACCCCCAGGCTCAGCACCCCCAGTCTCAGTACCCCCAGACCCAGCACCACCAGGCTCAGCACGCTCAGCACGCAGGACCAGAGTCAACAGCTACCTCGACAGGCTCGACCGGGTCTACCTGGGAAACACCTGAGGGAGCACCCTGGGGAGGGAGGGGGTCTACCGACGGGACACCTGGGGTGAGGAAGAGCGGCGGGGGGGGGAGCGGGGCAGTGCCGTAGGGGAAGAGACGGTAAAAGGGTACCGGCTCGTCAAAGGTGACGTCCTGAGAGGCAAAGACACGACGCGAGGTGGGGTGGTAAAATTGCCAGCCAGGCGCGTCAGGGACAAAGCCAAGACACAGGGAACGGCACGGGAGGAGAGCTTGTCCGCGGACGTATCGCGGACAAAGGCTCGACATCCCCAGAATCGGAACACCGACGCATCGCCAACCTCCCCCGTCCAACGCAGGGTAGGCGAGGTCTCCGAAACAGAGACACGGGGCCAGAGGTTGAGCTGATGCGCGGCGTACTGCACTGCAAACGGCCACAGGAAATGGGGGGCAGCCGCATGGATCATGGAGGTACGAGCGACCTCCATGACAAGACCAATGCGGCGCTCAGCAACCCCATTCTGCTGCGGAGAGGCCGGGAGAGTGAATGTCTGGCGGATGCCGTGCTCCGCACAGTAGGCTGCCAAGAGGTCGGAGGAAAACTCGCCACCTCTGTCAGAGTGCAGACGTAGGACAGGAAAGTCCGACTGGAACCGCTCGCGGAGCTGGAGACGAGCAGCGCGGATCCAGGGGATCAAGACATCAGGGACCTCACCCTTGGTACGCAAGGGGAAGACCGTGGTGTAGCGCGTGTAGTCGTCGACGACCAGCAGAAAGTACCGCTCGTGGCCCTGTCCCCGGACGCGGGCGGGGCCCCACACGTCCAGGTGGAGAGTCTGCAGGGGAGCCTCTGTGGGAGGGAACGAGGAAGAGTGAGGAGCGGCGCGTTGCCGCCCCTCGACACAGGGAAGACAGGGAGGAGCAGGCGAGGGTGGCAGGGGAGGGAGAACCATGGGAAGACCAGAGACAAGGTACCGGGAGTGCATGCCACGAAGGCGCTGCACTGAGGGGTGGCCAAGGCGGTGGTGCCAGAGGACGGTCTGGTGCGACAGGGTGCGACACGAGCAGGGGGCCGACAGCTGACCTGACGCAGACGCAGACGCAGCTACCTGAGGGGACTCAGTGGTCAGTGTGTACAGGTCCGACCCCGGCTGCCGAGTGAAGGTAGCCAGGTGACGACCCGTCCGGGCGCACGTGCAGTGCGTCACACGCTCGTAGGCCGGGGTGAACTGGTGAACACCCGCGTCCTGGAGTGCGGAACCCGCCACCAAGTTCGTAGAGAACGAGGGGAGGTAGAGGCCCGACAGCGTGCCAGACGGGACAGCAGGACAAGGGAGGGCAGTGGTGGAGGTCGCAAGGACCGGACCCCCTGAGGGGTCGGCCAGGGAGACAGCAACCGGTCTAGGGAGCTGCTCTAGGGCAGTGCGGTCGCGGAAGAAACAGCGGGAAGCACCTGAGTCCAGTGTGAAGGTGTGCAGTGCCTCAGTAGGTGCGGTACCAGCAGACGTAGACGCACTAGCACCTAGGGCAGCAGCCTCACCAGGACCTAGAGCAGCAGACGCGCTAGCACCTAGAGCTGCAGCCTCACAGGTCCCAATACCCGGGTCGGGCGGTACACTCAGGTAACAGTCACCCTCAGCACTAATAGTCAATGCATACATAGCAGCAAGGATAGCATCATAATCAAGAGCAAAGATATCAATCCCCTTCCTAAGCAGATCAGCCCAGCGGGGCAGCTCAGAGGCGTCAGGGAACTGCTCGCGCCAGGCGTCGTCGGGGCGAAAGAAACAGCGCTGCGCCGTGTGAAACTTCCCACAAGTCTGGCCAGTGCGGTCACCTGTGCGGATGACGTACGGGCAGGTACCTCCACCCCCAGACCCCCCACGCTGAGAGTACCACTCACGGAGCTGCTGGGGCGAGGGAGTCTCGCCGGGATGCTGCTGCTGCTGCCTCTGGCCACCGCCGAACCCCCCACGCTGCACCGCTCCACCGCGCCCGCCACCCGCTCCACCGTCGCCACCACTGCCACCACCGCCCCCACCACCCCCACCACCGCTGCCGCCGCCACCACCCCCTGTGCCGCCACTGACCCCCCCACCACCCGCACCACTCCCACTTCCGCCACCACCCCCCCCCCCCCCCCCCCCCACCCTCTCCACCGCCGCCGCCGCCGCCTCCACCTCCACCACCCCTGCCCCCCTTGCCCCTGCCGCCCTTGCGCCTCCCACTAGGAGCAGACGCGGCCCCGACCCCCTCAGCTCCGAGGTAGTCGACAGCAGCAGCAGATGCAATGGAGGGGAGGAGGGGGGAGGGGGAGCACCATTCAAAGTAGGGGGTGCGGGGGTCACCACGAGAGGCACCTACAGCTACAATGCTCTTCTCAGCTGCTAGGAGTTCCTTCTCGAGGAGGTCGACAGTGAGGTCAGTGGGGGAGAGGGCGAGAAACTGGTCCCTGACAGTGCGAAGGGAGTCAGGGAGGCGAGTGACAAGGTGGTACAGTGTGAGGTACATCGGGGGGGGGTTCTTGGCGAGGAAATCGGGGGGGGAGCGCGGCACGGTAGCGGAGGTCACTGGTACGGAGGTGGGTGATGAGGTCAGCTACAGTGGCAAAGGCGGACAGGTCGGGGAAGAGGTAGGGCAGTGAGAGACGGCCTATAGCAGCAGTGGCAGGGGAGGAGTAGCGCGCGACTACTGCGTCGTACAGCTCCTTAGCGGTCTTATGCTGGCCGAAGTGCTCGCGCTCATCTAACGGCAGGTGGCTGCGAACGGCTAGGCGAGCGTGAGCATCACGGGTCTGCCACTGGGAGCGAGCAGTACTATCAGCAGTAGTGGGAGGTGCGGGAGCAGCGCCGGACGTGTGGTCATAGAGGGAAACATCGTCCTTGGCAGTGATCTGGAGGTACAGGTGAAGGTCATCAAGCCAGACATCGAACTTAATCGGGCGGCCCTCGGCGTCAAAGGTGAGAATAGTGGGACTGGCCATAGTGGCAGTAGCAGGAGTAGCATTAGCAGTAGCAGTAGTAGCAGTAGCAGCACTAGCAGTAGCAACAGTAGTAGCAGTAGGAGCAGGAAGAGCAGTTGCTGCAGGTAGGGCGGCGCGGCTCGGTCAGGGCGGCGCGACTTGGGCGGCGCGACTCGGGCGGCGCGACTCGGGCGGCGCGGCTCGGGTGGGTATGGCGGCGCGACGGCGGGCCTATGCTTGGTGCGCGGCGGCGCCTAGGGTGCGGCTGCGCGCGGGCCGCGGCTGCGTTCTAGCGGCGGCTAAGCGCGAGCTGCAGCAGCCGACGCGCGATCGCCGCGGCGCGCTGGCTGCGACCTGCGGGCGGGCGGCTGTGGGTCGCGCGTCGGCCTAGGGGCGAGCGGGGCCTACGGGCGACGGCATGCTGGGGCTCGCGAGAAAAATTCGGGCCGCCCTAGGCGGCGGATTTCCTACGCGCGCGCTAAAACGGCGGGGCCGCGCTCGGGCTGCTAGCGGGCTGCACAGGGGCAGCGTGAGAGGAGAGCGCACGAGGGCGCACTAGGGGAGAGGCGCACGAGGGCGCTAAAAAAAAAAGGGGCGCACGAGGGCACCTCTAGCGGAATGGTGGGCCCTTAGGTCTAGAACCTAAGCTCTTAATACCATGTCAGAAACAAGAAGTGATGAACTAGAAAGTTGTTGGAGTACAAGTAGGAAACCCTAGTGAAATGTACCCCCTAAAGGCTAACCCACTGTAGCCTACACAACAGAAACATATATAATGTTTGACACACCATGGCCTGTGGGCGTGCCTAAGTGGAGTTCTGGAGGTTGAATGTGAATTCCGCTAAGGGAAAAGTCTGCCGAAATTTCGTTGGAGCCGACACTTGTGAAAATATTGTGGGACTTCGGTGTGGACAGCAAAGGGGGAGCTGAAACCTGTGATTGGGAGCAGAGGAAGAGGGGGTGGGAGAGGCCGAGGCCGTGGGAGAGGCTTTGGCAGAGGGAGAGGCCGATGTGACTACAATGAGGGGCATGGAAGCTCTGGTGGCAGGGGAAGCACCCGAATGGAGGGTGCGTGCTGGTACTGCAAGATGGTTGGACATCCGAGGTTTAAATATTTCAGCCGCCATGAGGGATGGGCGCCTCCAGGCATGAAGCCACCAAGTGGTGAACGCGCACGGGTGGTGCTGTGGAAGGTTCAGGTGCACAAGGTGATGGTGCACAAGGTAAAGCCGACCTTGGGATGTTCCTCATGGTTGAGGATGTGAAAGGGAATGGGGGTGATGTGGGTTCAGTTTGGAAGGTTGTGATGCACCCCCTCACTCACTGGGTGATCGATTCAGGTTGCACAAGTCACATGACCCCACGGGCAGATTTGCTTGACGAGGTAAAGCATCCTGGGAAGATCAATTTGTGGCTGCCGCTTCAGGTGCCTTGCTCCCTGTGATTGGTGTTGGGAATTCCAAGGTAACGGGAGCCAATGGGGGGCTTGTGGGGCTGGGGAATGTGCTGTTGGTTGAAGGTTTGTCCGCTAACCTCCTCTCTGTGCGCCGGCTGCAGAAAAGCAAGGCCAAAGTGACCTTCGGCCCAACCAGCTGCTGTGCAAAGCTTGGGAAGTTGTTGCTGTGGGATTTGGAGGAGAAGAGCAGCTGCATCAAGGACCTGTGGCAGCTGCCCATCATCCCTTGGAACGGGAAACCACCAGCAACGGCAGCGGCAGCGGAAACGGCTAAAGCAACTGCTGGAGGAGAGGAGACTGCACCAACTGATGGGGCCCTGGATGCAGTCAAGAAGGTGCAGCAGTCATAGCAACCACATGGTGAGGTGCTTGCTGGTGTGGATGCAAAAGCTGCATGGGCAAAGGCTTCATCTGGGAGTGGTGAGGCCGATTGGGAGACGTGGCACGAGAGGTTGTGTCACATCAACATCCCTATGCTGCAGAAGTTGGTGAAAGATGGGAGCTTGAAGGGGTTGGAGGTGAAGGGGGCAGCAAAGGAGATTGGGAGCTGCCCTACATGTCTTGAGACCAAATTTACGAAATTTCCCTTCAGCAGCAGCACGGGACCAGCCAAGGCTCCACTTGCACTTGTGCGCATGGACGTGGTGGGCCCCACGAGGGCCCCTTCTCTCTCGAGCAGCCGCTACTTCTTGACCATTGTGGACGACCACACGCGTGTGGTGTGGGTATACCCTCTGAATACTAAGGGGGAGGTGGCAGTGGCTGTTCTTAAGGAGTGGATGCCGAGAGCACAAAGGGAGAGTGGACACAAGGTGAAGGTGATCCGCACCGACAATGGGGGAGGGTTCATTGGTGCTGTTTTTGAGGCGGCGCTGAAGAAGAAGGGGATCCAGCATCAGCTTACAGTGCCCTACAACCCTCAGCAGAACGGCGTAGCTGAGCGGTTCAACCGGACCCTGCAGGAAGGTGCTCGCACTCTCCTTGGGCGTGCAAGGCTGCCGGATCCGTTTTGGGTGACTGCACTGCGGCAGGTTGCCCTTGTGAAGAACAGGGTGCTGGCGACTGTGGGGGACAAGCAGTGGGTCCCCTACACCAAGTGGTATGGGAGTGCACCAGGAGTCAACATGCTGAGAGCCTACGGGTGCATGGTGGTGTTTCATGTGCCTAAGGAGAAGAGGGGAAAACTGGAAGCTTCTGGGAGATGGGGGGTGCACTTGGAGCTTGCTAAGGATCACAAGGGCAGGCTGATTTGGGATTTGACCAGCCAGCAGCTGACTGTGTCGAGGGATGTGAAGATCCTCGAGTCCTTGTACTACAAGGAGTGGAAGCAGCAACAGCAGAAGCTTCCTACTACACCGCTGATCATTGAGGCTGATGAGGTGCAGCGGCCTTCGAGGCAAGTGCGGGTCACTGTCTCAGAGGATAAGATGGCAGCAAAACGTGGATGGCGGGTGAAGCAGATGGACATTACCACCGCCTTCCTCAATGGGATCATCCTTGAGGAGCTGTACATGCTGCAGCCTGAGGGGTTGGATGATGGGAGCGGCAGGCTGTGCAGGCTGAAGAAGGCCATCTATGGCCTGAAGCAGGCTCCTCGCGCATGGTATTACAAGCTGGAGGAGACACACAGCAGGGGGGTTCAAGAAGAGTGAGTGCGACCACAGCTTGTTCCTGCTGCAAGAGAAGGAGCAGTTTCTCATGCTCCTGGTGTATGTGGACGACATCCTGCTTTTCTCTGAGTCGTCTGCAATGATTGAGCGTGTGGAGGAGATGCTGGAGATGCAGTTCAAGTGCTCCAAGATGGGAGATGTGAAGTATTACTTGGGGATGCATGTGGAGAGGGACCTTGACAAGGGAGTGTTGAGGTTGCACCAAAGGAAGTTCTGTGAGGGGCTGGCCGAGAAGTATGGGCTGCAAGATGGAGGAAAGCCAGCAACCCCACTGCCTTCAGGGCTCACTGTGGAGCCCTGTGCTGATGAGGAGGTGGTGGGTGAATTGCCAGGACTGCAGCAGAGCGATACGCCAACGCTGCAGCAGGGCGGCCTGCCAGCGTAGCAGAATGGCGACATGCCAGCGCTGCAGCAAGGCGGCCTGCCAGTGCTACATTCACAGGTGAATATGTGCGCAGGTGTACACCTGCCGAGTAGGTGCAGGTAGACGGTTGCACAGTCAGAGACATTGTTATGTGATGCTATCACTTGCATTCACGTCTGTCTGCCTCCCATCACATGTTCGTGCGTTGCATGCGTGGTGTGAGCGTATGCAAGAATTTGTGTTTGGTGTGGTTTGGATTCTCTGAGTATGTGTGAATGTTATTTGCTTGAGCAGATATCTGAAGTGACTCCTCTGCTCAAGAGCTTTCCGACGAACCAAGAATCGTTGCGATCGGAGCAAGAATGACGAAGTTATGTTCGTTCGAAGATTTGTTTGGGATGCGACGACTTTGGGAAATTGTGAAGTGACTCAATATGGGGTACAGACTTTTGGGGGTTGAAAAATTCGTCCCCATCACTGTATATGCTGCCAAGTGGTTGGGAGAAACCAAATTGGGTTGGCAAGTGTGGCCAACTTGGGTGAGGTGGATTGTGGAGGTTGGGAAAGTGACAAATGTCAAAGTTGGGGTACGTATTGAGAGGGGAATTGTGTGGCATGGGGTTTCCTTGGTTAGGGACTTCTTGGGGACCTTCCCTCTCGTCCTCCTCTTCCCCCTCCCACCTGGTTAATTGCTACTCTCCCACCTGGTTAATTGCTACTTTGTGATTGAGTTAAGTTCCTTTGGCAGCATACCCCCTAGTGCGCCGAAATCCATAACTCAAGATTTACTTCACCTTTTTGTACGATTCAAATTGGGAAATGTAGCCACGGACTAGAGCTACAACATCTACGAAATTGGTGAATTTCCAACGGTGCGTTTTTTCGTCAACGGTCTTGTGAACTCGACGATTCTGTCCAGGATTCTAAGCCAACGATTTTGAGAAACTAGGCACCTTATCTTCGTAGACTCCGTCTTTAGTCTCTAACAGACATTGCGCAGGTGCCAGGTAGAAAACGTCTCGACAGTTTCGTCACATGTCCACCGTCGAGCACGTGATGCCATTCCGCAGGTGAAACTTCGCTAAGAACCACCTGAGCGAATTTCGCATGCCTTCGCAGAGTTTCGCAGTCGCGCGAATTTGGCTGACCAGTTTGCCAATAACGAGGCTCTTCGGACTGCACCCCGTCCATCAGAGATCGTGCGAATCACTAGCAGATCAGAGGACGAGCCCGTCGAACAGCACCGCGTCAACCAGAGCTCGTCGATAGGCTTGTGAATTAGAGGACCACCTCCTCGAAAACCCATCGCGGTTTCAGAGGATGGGCTAATCCAATGCGACGATCACTTCGTCAAATTCACCACGTCATCGCAGAGAATGTCTGCGCCCAAGCGAGGGCGGGGCCTTTCATTTCGACACTCCCCTGCCCAGCTCAAGCTTGGGCCCCCACACACAAGGTCCACCCAGAACCTAAGTAATAGAATACAAGGGGATATTTCTCTAGCGTGCACACCCTCGCACGCAGATCACCACACCAGCCATGTTAGAGGACATGGCACCTACTGCTGCACATCGTCATCGTCGTCGCCGATGTTGGAAAGGCAAACCTGGCCGACCGCAACGGAGCACCGTTTGAAGGCCGGAAAGTGCAGCGCCTTTGTGAGGAAGTCTGCCGGCTGCTCGGAAGTCGGGATGTATTCCGGCGCAATCTTCTTGCACTTCACCATCTCCTGTAGCCAGGCATAGCATCGCTCCATGTGCTTGAGGTTTCCCTTCAGCCCCAAGCCATCAGCGACAGCAATGGCGGACTGATTGTCCACGTTCAGAGCAGTTGGCGTCCCAGCGTCCGTGTAGCCGACCAGTTTCAGAGTTTCGGGGCCGCTGCCAAACTCCAGAGCGAAATCGCGCGTATCAGCGAGGTAGGTGAGGTAGTGATCGACCTCACGCCAGTGCTGGTCGCTCTTCACTGTCAGACCAGACCCCAGCTTGCTGCACGCGAAAGCGATGTCGGGCCGAGTTGTCGTGGCCGCGAACTACAACAAACCGACCTTTTGACGGTACTCCTCCTCTTTGCGCGACTGGAAGTCCTCATCGTCGAAAGTCAGCTCCGCGTAGGCGCCCACGGAAACAGGCGTCTTGTGACGCCGACCAGCCTGTGCTGAGAGTTACTCTACAACGGTAGTGAGCTAAACTACGGGGTTGGCACGAACTACTAGGATTGATCGTAGCTTTGCCTAGTTCCTTGGTGCTTGCACAATCAGGGGAGAAATCGGCAAGAGTTTCCACTAGCAAAGTTGGAATTACATAATAATTGAACAAGCAATGACAGAATGACTACATCAGGCACCTAGCAACCCTGCAGCTAGCCTGGTCGACCGCCAGCACAGCTCGGTCGACCGCCTGCCAACGTTGCGTAGAGGAGCCGTGCCAGCACTGCAGAAGGGCGACCTGCCAACAGAGCAGGTCGACGGCGTGCCAACGCTGCAGCAGAGCGGCTGTCCAGCGTTGCCCCGTAGAACACAGCAGTGCGCACGCTCGCAGGTGCGCGCAGACGATTGGCCCGACTTGCCTCGTTGGGCATCCGTCGGCTGTTGTCTGCGCCTGACGAGCCACATCGACTTCGGGATACAAGCCCGCAGTTGTGTGCACCATCGCGACCTCGACGACGTTCTTGTGCCTTCGCAGAACTCGTCGAGCAGGTTACCCGGTCAACCTGGTAGACCACCAGGTGCTTCCGGTCAACCACCACTGCCTCTGGTCGACCACCTGGTCCCTCCGGTCGACCACCAGGTCCCTCTGGTCGACCACAGCTGCCGTCGAGCTACCCCCTAGTCGACGGACCCCTTCCGTTGACCAGAACCGTCAGCGGTTGTTGCCGAGCTCCCCTCGTCGACTGCTGCTCACTTGTCAGGTCGACGGACTGCTCCGTCGACCACCCGGTCGAACTGCAGGTCGATAGACTGCTCCCGGTCGAGCTGCAGGTCGACGAACTGCTCCCGGTCGAGCTGCAGGTCGACGGACTGCTCCTGGTCGAGCTGCGGGTCAACAGACTACTCCCAGTTGAGCTGCAGGTCGACGGCCTGCTGCATCGACCTTCCGGTCGAACTACCCCTCCTGGTCAATGGCCCACCCGTTGCCCGGACCAGTCAGTTGCAGCTGTCGAGCTCCCTGGTCGACAGCAACACCACAGCGGACCCCTGCAGCTCGACGAGGCCTGTCGAGCAGCTCTCCCACTGTGAACGGTCGGTTGTTACTCCTGTACATCCGACCAAGTCGTCGGCGTTGCCCAAGCGAGGGCGGGGCCAACACTCCACTCTCGTTAACAGCCTGCTCCTCGTCGATGAAGCGCCTACGCAGCTTGTCGATGTAGGACTGGTGGTGCAGCCACAGCTTCCGCGCTGGACGATCACGCACGATTTCGAGCCCCAAATACTTCTCGACCGGTCTGATCTCGCGCAGCTCAAAAGGGGCCTCCAGCAGCTCCTTCAGCTCCTTCAGCATCGCGGTGCTGCTGCTGGTGGCGAGCAGGTTGTCAACGAAGACGAGCACCCAGCACACTATTCTGTAGTCGCCAACTCTAAAATAGAGGGCCTCGTCCACCTGGCTCTTGCTCCAGCCGGCGCCCGTCAGCACAGCGTCGAGCGCAAAGTACCACAGCAGAGGACTCTGCTTCAGCCCGTACAGGCTCCTCAGCAGCTTGCATACGTGGCCAGTGCCATCGTTGTAGTAAGCCGGCTGGTCCATGTAGAGCAGCGGTCGAATTGCTCTGCAGAAAAGCATTCTTTGTGTCTAACTGCATGAGGTGCAGGTCGGGGACGGCGACAATGCTTAGGAAAATCCGCAGCGTGACGTAGCTTCCGACCGGTGCGTACGTCTCGTTATAATCAGCTCCGTAAATCTGAGTGAAACCCTTCACCACCAGGCGCGCTTTTTCGCGGGCGACTGTGTCGTCGACGTGGTACTTCGTCGTCAGAACCCAGCGGTTCTTCATGACATTAACGCTGCGCGGACGCTCGACCAGCTCCCATGTGCCGTTGGAGATTAGACTTTGAATCTCCTTGTCCATTGCCGCTTTCACCGCCTTCCCTTTCCACCTCACTAACGCCTGTCATGTTGGCGATGTCCCAGCAGTGCTCTGGGTCGGCGTGCATATCAGGGTCGAGCTCGGGCAAGTCGACGTCGGACGGCGCATCGTCGAGCAGAGTGCTGTAGGAGGTCGGAGGAAGGCACGCATGGTAGCTCAGCCTCTCTGGAGGCTTGCCAAAGTTGGAGCGGGTGGAACATTAAACTGCAGGCTTATCGGCCGAGACTTCCACCACATCACTGTCGCTGGACTGCTCTCCGGTCGACAGCTCCCCATCAGCGCCGCCGATGACTTCAACAATATCACTCGATGTGCCATTGTCGAACTGCTCCCTTGTCGTCCGCTCCTCTGAAGCGTGCTCCTCGTTCGACGGCTCCTCTGTCGACGACTTCTCTGAAACGCACTTCGCGTTCGACGTTTTCTCTGAAACGCGCTTCCCGTTCAACGGCTCCCCTGTCAGCGGAGACTTCTCTCCAACTCCGACTTGCTCGCCGATCAGATCACGTCGACCGCCAGCGATGCCGATGGGCAGAGCCGAAGGCAACGCACCAATGCTCCCCTCATCGCTGGCGACCGATGTCGATGCCGACTTAGTTAGATCGGCCGCGAGCGATGGGAGGGGGGCGGACAGAGGCGGAGGAGCTTTTGAGGAGGGCGGAATGGAGGGAGCAGGATCGTCGAACGGACCGTCGTCCTCGGCTTCGAGCAACTGAATCGCCGCCGTCAATGAACCCGTCAGCGGAGAATCCTTCGTACGCGCTGAAGGCGGCCCATGCTCCAACTTCCACTCCTCCAGAGACATTGACCCGTAGAAGATTGCTTCAACGGTTGTAACAACGCGGTTGGTGGTAAGGTCGAGCACCTCCCAGCCCTTGCTCTCTGGCAAAACACCGAGGTGAATTCCCCAGCGTGCCTTCGGCGCCAACTTTCCGCCGCGATGCTGCTCCGGGACCATGAACTACACCATGCAGCCCCACACGCGCGCCAGCGTAAGGTCCGGCTTCTTTTCAAACAACAGCTCATACGGCGTCGTCCTCGTAGGAAAGGAGGCCCGTTCGAGACAGTTGCGCACCCAGACAGCTTGGCAAAGGGCGAGGTGCCACCAGTGATGCTTCACGCCCATGTGAAGCAACATCGTCCGCACAGATTCGACAACCGTTTGCATCTCCTGCTCCGCCATGCCGTTCTGCTGCGGAGTGTAGGGGCATGTAAGGTTGTGGAGGATACCCTTGTCCTCGACGAGATCGGTGAAGTCCCGACCGAGGAACTCCCCTCCGCGGTCAGAGCGCTACCTTTTCACCGACTTCGAGGTTTGCCGCTCCACTTCCTTCAGCCACTTTTCGAAAACGACAAGCACGTCGCTCTTTTTCGCGATTGGACGGACCCATACAAATCGAGTCTTGCGGTCCTTGAGGAGGAGGATATAGAGGCTCCCATCCATGGCGGTCACGCGGAAGGGGCCACAGAGGTCAATTTGCACGACGTCGAGGGCATTTTCAGCGTCCGATCCCTTCTCTGGAAAGGTATGTCACGCTAGCTTTCCGCCGACACAGGAGGCACGCGGCAGGTTGGCTTCAGACGACTTCTCGATGTCCAGACCGATTGCAACACCATGCTTTGCCGAACTCTGAATCGTGCCAATGTTGACGTGCGCGAGCCGCGGGTGCCACTTGTCCATCGTTGACTTTGTCGCATATGTGATCGTCCGCAGAGCAACTGCCTCCGTCGAAGATGTCGTTGATTTCGAGGAGCAAGGGCGAAGGTCGGTGCAAAGGTCTCGGCCAGTGTAGCGTGCTCGATCGAGCACATCTCCTACAGCGGAAACAAGCTACATCTCATCACCCTCGTCCTGCAGCTTCACGCCGTGGTCCTTCAGCTAACCAGCCGACAACAGATTCGCCTGCACACCCGGAACGTACAACACGTCGGGGACGAGAATCGGCTTCTTGGACTCCCTTTCAGAGCAATTGTGCCACGGCCTTCGACGTTCTGAAGCGCCCCGTTGAATCCGCGCACCAGCGATATAGTTGGCTCAACCACTCCAACCATCGAACAAGAGGCTTCCTTGCCGCTCGAGGTATCTCCCTCTGATGTCGACGGCGTTTTCGACGACGCTGACTTCTCCTTGCGTGGCTGGTGGTCTCAACGATGACGCTCGCTTTGAGACTTCCCGCGGCTTCCTCTTTGATTGTCGTCGGACTCGTCGCGATCAGGGCAGTCGTACGAGAGATGGTCAGGGTCTCCGTAAATGTAGCAGCGGCGTCCTCCTCGACGCGAACCACTGCTTCCGCGATCATTGCCCTTCGCAGACTTCCCGGGGTCGGCGTTCTCCGTAGACTTGGTGTTCGACGACTTTCCGCCACCGCCTCCGCTTCTGCCAGACTTTCCACGCTGCCCCGTCTGACGTCCCTGCTTTGTCGAAGCCTTGTAGTCGGCCTGCGGAAGGAGCTTTGAAGACCGCTCAGACTCCTGCATGCGTGACATACGACGCCACCGAGTACTCGAAGCCAGCCATTCGCAGGTCGGCCAAAATTTGTCGCGCTCGATTGCAGTACTCGGTTGCCGATTCTTGCTCGCCCATGCCAATGGTGGCCAATCTCTTCTCCAGTTGGCTGATGTAGAGGTCGTTGGTCGCTTTGTAGGTGCGTATGATGTACTGCCACGTTTGGTAGCCGGCGTCCACACGTAATCGACATGGCTTTAACGCGACTTGCACCAGTGGCGAACAACACCTCAAAAGGACCATGAAGGTCAGAAGATGAGCAGTGCGAAATTCTGCCCACAGTTCAAAGTCGTCTTCGCCCGGCGTCTCCACCTTGCCGTCAACGAACTTCTTCAATCCGCCGATCTCCAGGTAAGGTTCGATTGACTCAATCCATGTGATCAAGTCATGTCGTCCTTTGAGCGGCTTCGGCACAGCGATCTTGTCCGGCGAAATTTTGAAGTAGCCATACGCTGGCGCGATGCCTTCATCTCGACCAGCCGACGCATGAGTCGCCGAAGTCGGCCTGACTCCACTCCACTCGGGAGAACGACGTCGACCATCGTTGTTGCCGTTCGAGCTGCCTGCTGCCGCTGTCGACCGCAGCCCTTGCAACTGCACTCCGCCAACGCTGACGCCGGCGGCCCGAATCACACCGTGAACCCTCGTGCTTCCGCGCCGACAACATTGTCGCCGTCGCCTTCATCGTTCCGGGGTCGGGGAGAGGCGGACGCGCCGTCCGCTTCAGCACGGGGAGGGGGATGCTCACGCTCCCACTACGCATGAGTTCCGAGGAGCAAAATCTCCAAGTCCGCCTCGCCGTACCCGCCAGCCTCGTGGCGTGCCCGAACAGCATCCAGCCGCGCCTGCAGAGTATCCTCTACTCCTCCATCGACTCCTTGGTCGTCCATGGCGGTCTAGATGGTTGCCGGCCTACAACGACTTAGGTATAGAGAGAAATGTTGTCTAATCTAAAGGTTCTAACGCGGGGTCGTTCCACGCTTACCGCACCATGCGGAGAGTCACCCTACAACGGGAGTGGACTACGGAGTATGGCACGGGGTTGTGCGGGTGATCGTACCGCTCTATCAGAGTTTCACAGAGAAAGTTGGCAAGAGTTTCCACTAAGGAACTGAAAAGAACATTGAGAATTGAGAATTAGAGTACACAAATGCGGCATGCAAGTGATATGACTAGAATGGCATTGGAACCCCTAGCAAGAATTTTGCAAGGCGGATTGCCAGCACTGCAGCAGATCGATTCCCCAACGCTACAGCAAGGCGGCCTGCCAGCGTAGCAGAAGGGCGTCATGCCAGCGCTGCAGCAGGGCGGCCTGCCAACGCTACATTCGCAGGTGAACATGTGCGCAGGTGTACACCTGCCGAGTAGGTGCAGGTAGATGGTTGCACCGTGAGAGACATTGCGCAGGTGCCAGGTAGAAAACGTCTCGACGGTTTCGTCAGATGTCCACCGTCGAGCACGTGATGCCATTCCGCAGGTGAAAATTTTCTAAGAACCACCTGAGCAAATTTCGCATGCCTTCGCAGAGTTTCGCAGTCGCGAAAATTCGGCTGACCAGTTCGCCGAGAACGAGGCTCTTCGGACTGCACCCCGTCCGTCAGAGATCGTGCGACTCACTAGCAAATCAGAGGACGAGCTTGTCGAACAGCACCCCGTCGACCAGAGCTCGTCGATGGGCTGGTGAATCAGAGGACAACCTCCTCGAAAACCCATCGCGGTTTCAGAGGACGTGCTGATCCAATGCGACGATCACTTCGTCGAATTCACCACGTCATCGCAGAGAATATCTGCGCCCAAGCGAGGGCGGGGCCTTTCACTTTGACATGGACAACCCGACCCTGCGCACTTACGTAAAGGCGATCATGGGTCCTTAATCCTCTCAGTGGCAGATAGCGATGGACGCAGAGATGGCTTCCTAGAAGTCCACAGGCACTTACGTCGACGAGGTTCCCCCACATGGAGCGAACATAGTCGATGGGATGTAGATTTCAGGGTGAAAGGGCCGCCGGGTTCTCCGACTGCCTTCAAGGTGTGTTACGTTGCACGAGGCTTCAATTAGCGTGAGGGGGTCGACTTCTTCCAGACCTTCTCCCCCACCCCAAAGATGACCACTCTTCAGGTGCTACTGCACGTTGCAGCACTGCGCGACTACGAGTTGCACTCCCTCGACTTCTCGACAGCCTTCCTGCAGGGCAGCCTTCACGAGGCTATCTGGTTGCGCTGCCCACGTGGCTTCACTGGGTCGTTTCCTGAGGGTTCCCAGTTGAGTCTACGGCAACGAGTCTACGGCCTATGACAGGCGCACCGTAGATGGCGCGACACACTGGCAGCTACACTTGCGGCTCTTGGCTCCGCTCCCTCGATTGCTGATACTTCGCTGTTTCTGTGCACAAACACTTATCTACCGCCGCTTTGCGTTCTCGTGTACGTTGATGAGTTGGTTTTTGCTACTGCTGATACTGAGGCTCTGGCCTTAGTGAAGGCGGAGCTGCAAGAGAGACACACATGCACTGACCTGGGTGAGCTGCGGAGGAATCTTGGCTTGCAGAGCACCCGTGACAAAGCACGCCGCACCATCACCCTCACTCGGTCACACATGGTGCAGTAGATCCTTCAGCGCTTCGACTTCTCGTGGTCCTCGCCATAGCCCATTTCTCTGTTTACCGGCCACTCGCTCTCAGCTCCACCTTCGGACGAGTTCGTAGAGCCGAGTGGTCCGTACCCAGAGCTTGTGGGTTGCCTCATGTATCTGATGACGTGCACACGACCTGACCTCGTGTACCCTCTCAGCCTCTTGGCTCGCTACATGGCTCCCAGTAGACACCGAAAGGTGCACTGAGAAGCTGCAAAGAGGATATTGCGTTACTTGTGGAGTACACCGGGCATGGGGCTCGTGCTTGGAGGAAGAGGTTAAGTTGTTACCAGACACTCAGACGCTTCTAAGGCTGACGACCAGACGACTCACCTATCGACACAGAAGTACAGTTTCAGCCTCGGCACTGGTTCTGTCTCGTGGAGGTCCACTCACTCTTCTTCTGTAGTTAGTTCCAGTTGCGAGGCTGAGATCTACGCTGGGGCTATGGCTGCATAGGAGCTCTGCTGGCTGACCTACCTGCTGACCGACTTGGGTGAGCGGCCTCGTTCTCCTCCAGTTCTGTACGTCGACAACAAGGCCATGATTGCCTTGTGTCAGGACCAGAGACTGTAGCACAGAACGAAGCACATTGCTCTCCGTTACTTCCTCACTCTAGAGTTGCAGCAGCATGGTCAGCTTCATCTTGCTGACGTGGCCACACAGGCCAACATTGCTGATGTATTCACCAAGGCCCTTGGGTCTAGTGATCATTAGTGTTTTTGCATTGCTCTAGGCCTTGTGCTTACTCTGCCTCACCTGCTTATCTCTTGATCTTGCCTTGCACTTGTTGTACTCTGATATATATGATTATACCTGCATGTTTGCACTTGCTAGGTTGTGATCAGTGAACTGCAAGTGCTGTTATAAACATTGCATGAGAAGTAGCCTTGCAGCCGCTTGCTTGTGCTCAGAATAAATGGTGATCTTCAGATCCACCCTGAGATTTTCTTAAAAAAGGCTAGGAAGTGAGTGTCGAGAATGCTGATGAGTGAGTAGGAACAAGGGGATACAAGTGTCGACCTAAAGTGTTGTACCCTTTAGAGGGCAACTCACTGGAGTCTATCTAACAATATATGGAAGATATAAACATTTGACACAACTCCATAGGCTAAGTGAGGGGCATCAAAACAAGCAGGGTGAACAAACAAAGAGAAGCAAGAGAAGCATGGGGGAAGATATAAATATTTGATAGGTTTGCTTTGTTTGCTTCTCTTGACTGGTCTTGTGACCATTGTTTACTCTGGCTATCCCCCATTTCGCCTATGGGGGTGTGTCAAAACATATATGTGAACATATATTTGTAGGCTATATAGGTTCTAGCCTTAGGGGGTACATTCTCCATCTCGTCACTTCACTTGTACCCCCTCCCCAACCTAATCATCACTCATTCTTGTTGCCTCATCCTTTAACAAGTTGGTCGGATGTGTCAAGAACGGAATGGTGATGTTCACTAAGGTTGGTTGGGGTACATAAACCTAACCCTAACTGTTGTACCACATATGACACACATCACTAAGACTATAACATCTGACACACCCCCATAGCCTAAGTGAGGGGTGTCAAGCAAAACCAACAACGTACGATCACAAGACCAGTCATAAAGCAACAAAGCTCAGGGTGGATCACAATGTCACCACACACTCTGAGCACAAGCAAAAGAGCCACAAGGCCAGTTCAAGAGTTCACAGAGGTATATATAAAGCGTACAAACAAAGCAAGCATAAAGCTCAAGACTAAGCAAGGCTAGAACCTGTGTTAACAAGACCTAGCTGCACACAACACCTCTGGTGGTCACAAGGCGGAAGGGCCTTGGTGAAGATGTCTGCTGTGTTGGCCTCGGACTCCACAAAGTCGAAGCGAGCCTGCCCGCGCCTCTGCAACTCTCGCAGAAAAAAGTACCAGGCGTTGTTGTGCTTCACTCTGCTCTCTAGTCGCGGCTCTTTACAGAGGAGAATCGACGCCTTGTTGTCAGTGAACAAGGTCGGCGCAGAGCTCAGCCGCTCACCAAGGTCGGTGAGCAAGAAGGTCAACCAACGCAACTCCTGTGCAGCCATTGCTCCAGCGTAGATCTCAGCCTCAGCGGTAGAGGTCGAGACCGAGGAGGAACGCGTGGACCTCCATGAAACAGCTCCAGAGCCCTGGCTGAAGCAGTACCCCTGAGTAGACCTGTGAGTCTCAGCATCGTCAGCGTAAGAAGACTCACAGTGTCAAATAAGCACGACAGACTGTCTCCCTCCAAGAACCAGCCCCACGCCTGATGTTGTCGCTAGGTACTTCGCCACCCTCACACCAGATGTCCAGTGAACTGGACGGTGTCTCCATGGCGCAACAAAGCGAGCAAGAATGCTGAGAAGGAAGGCGAGTTCCGGGCGAGTACAAGTCATCAGGTACATGAGGCAGCCCACAAGCTCTGCATAGGGACCACTAGGCTCAAATGGCTCGTTAGGAAAGGGTCGAATGAGTCTGTGGTCAACAGCAAGAGGTGTGCGCTGTCCTGTGGAGTGCTGAAGCTCGACCCGCTGAAGGACCTGCTGCACCATGTATGACTGCGAGAGTGTAATGGTGCGAGCGGCTCTGTCCCTGGTAATCTACAGGCCAAGGTAGTGGCGCAGCTCACCAAGGTCAGTGCACGTGTGTCTCTTCTGCACTTCGCGCTTCACGTCAGCAAAAGCAACCTTGTCAGCAGTGGCGAAAACCAGGTCGTCAACGTAGACCAGTACAAAGAACGTTGTGGAGCCACGACGAACAAAAAGCGACGGGTCAGCAGAAGACAGCTGGAAACCGAGGTCAGACAGGGTAGAACGAAGGGTGTTGTGCCACTCACGAGGAGCCTGACGGAGACCGTAGACCGGTCGCCTCAGCCTCGACTGGGTCCCAGGAGGGAAAGTGCCAGTGAAGGCAGAGGGACGACGCAACCAGACCTCCTCGTGTAGGCTACCCTGAAGGAAGGCAGTGGAGAAGTCGAGAGAGTGTAGCTCGTAGTCTCTCTGTGCTGCTACGTGCAGTAACACCCGAAGAGTGATCATCTTCGGGGTAGGCGTGAAGGTCTGAAAGAAGTCAACTCCCTCACGTTGACTGAAACCTCTAGCCACATAGCGCGGCCGCTTCATCCTGACGATCCACACGCCATCAACTACGTTCGCCCCAAAAGGGGGAACCTCGTCGACATAGGTGTCTGTGGATCTGTAGGAGGCCATCTTTGAGTCCATGGCAGCTCTCCACTGGGAGGCCCAAGGCCCTGACACTGCCTCAGCGTAAGTGCGAGGAGTAGGTATGTCAAGGGCGTCGAGGTCTCCCTCAGGGGCGAGCAGTATGGCACAGAGATGAGGGTAAGCGGCTGCCAAGAACTCTAGCTCAAACTGCCTGTCCTCTAGGGCGTCACAGCCAAGGACAAACTCACCCCCGACAGCCAGAGGACTGGTAGGAGGAGCAGCCACGAGACAAGTGGTGTAGTCAAGGCGACGAGTAGTGGCGAACTCAGTGACGACGACAGTAAGGGCGGAGACAGAGGACAGAGAGGCACGAGGGTCCGTAACAAGAGAGCCGAGAACACGAGAGAGAACAGGTCGATACGTGCGGTAGTAGTCAGTAACAGGAGTAGAGAGGGAAATAGTGAAGGCCGACTCGAGGACTTGGCGGGTCTGGGCGGCGCGAAGCTATTTTGCCCAGCAGCGTATCCCGATGCACATTGGCAGACATGTTGTTTATTCCATCCATACTGCCCTTAATGTTTGTTGAAGTTAGAGAAGCCATGGATGGCGAGAGTTTTTGGTGAGGTGAAAAAGTTGGACTAGGAAGAGAAATGTCGAGGTACAAAAGAGAGAGGGTTGGAAACCCTAACTGAACCTAGGGTGTGTTCGGTTTGTACTAAAAACTACAAAATGAACCTAAAATGAACCTGAATGCGTAACTCTCTCTAAGCATGGAGAAATAATATAAGAACACCAAAATAAAGGCCAGAGCGAGCTCTAGCCTACTCCAACACACCCCCAGGCTAGGTGAAGCTCTGGAGCAAAACACCTAGCAAACCGGCACACCCCCAGAAATGGAGAGACGCTTGAGCCCAAGCTCGCGCACGTAGAAACGGGTTTGGCGCATGCAGAAGGGCCTTGGTGAAAATGTCAGCAAGGTTGGCAGCAGCGTCCACCTTGCGAAGACGTAAGAAACCAGACTGCACCAGCTCGCGCACAAAGAAATAGCGGACCTCGATATGCTTGCTGCAGGCGTGATAGACAGGATTTTCAGTGAGATGAATCATGCTCGCACTGTCACAGGAGAGCGTCACCGAGGATTGAGAGTGACCAAGCTCAGCAAGGAGAAAGGAGAGCCAGCGAGCCTCCTGAGCTACCAAAGTGCCTGCGTACAACTCAGCCTCACAGGTGGAAAGGCAGACAGAGGATGAGCGAGTAGAGCGCCAGCTTATGAGACCGCTGCCAAGAGTAAAACCATAGCCCTGAGATGAGCGGCGATCAGGGCGGGAGTCAGCGTAGGAAGAGTCACTGTAGCCGGAGAGAACGGGAGGAACAGAGCCACCAAGAGTGAGGGCAAAGTCAGAGGTGGCGCGCAGATAGCGCAGGATGCGCTTAGCAGCCGCCCAGTGCACATCAGTGTGGCGGCCTAGACTAACAAAGCAAGAGAGAGCACTAAGGGGGTAAGCAAGGTCGTGGCGAGTGCACATCATAGCATACATGAGAGATCCAATGAGCTCAGGATAAGGACGCAGCTAAGATGAGGGAGCAGGGACGGCAGGGGCAGTGAGTTGATGGTTAGCGGGAAGAGGGGTGGAGACCGGCTTGGCCTGCGACATCTCAAACCGCTGGAGGATAGACTGGATGTAGATAGATTGGGAGAGAGAGATGGTGCGGGCAGCACGATCACGACGGATCTCCATGCCGAGGTAGTGACGAAGCTCGCCAAGGTCCTTGCACATGAGACGCGCCTGCAGGGCTCTCTTGACAGCTGCAAGATCGGCAGAGTCCTCAGCAAGCAGCAAGCACCAAATCATCCACATAGGCAAGGATGTAAAGCCTGTGGGGGGATGCGCGAATGAAGAGACTGGGGTCGGAGGTGGAGGTAGAGAAGCCAAGAGAGTGAAGGGTGGAGGCGAGCTTGGCGTGCCACTCGCGTGGGGCCTGTTTAAGGCCATACACAGGTCGTTTCAATTCCCAAACCGTGCCTGGAGGGAAAGGGCGAGGAAAGCCAGCGGGGCGCTCAAGGAATACGCGCTCATGCATCTCGCCCTGGAGGAAAGCATTGGAAACGTCCATGGAATGGATCTCCCAATTCCAGCGAGCACCTAAGTCAAGAAGGAGGCGAAGGGTGGGGAGACGGGCTGTGGGGGAGTAAGTGGCAAAGTAATCAATGCCTTCACGCTGAGTGAACCCCTTGGCACAGTAGCGGGCCTTGAAGACAGGAAGTCCGCCGGGCAGCTGCTTGACACGGAAGACCCACTTGCCTTTGACAATGGTGGCGCCAGGGGGGGGACAGAGTCAATGTATGAATTAGTTTTGGTGAATGCCTCACACTCAGCAATGATGGCAGCCATCCACTCAGACGCATGAAAGCCCGACACAGCCTCGGAGTAGGACTGAGGGGTGGGAATGGCAGCGGTGTCGACAGAGAGAAGAGTGGGAGAATTGCTAAAGTCACCAATGGTGATACATAGGAGAGGAGAGACAGGATGAATGTTGAAGAGCTCCTCAAAGCGATCTTCAAGAAGAGTAACATTCTGGGATGGAGAAAGACGAGTGAAAAGAGCAGAGTGCTGAAAATTAGAAAGTGCGCGAGCCATGGAGCGAGTAAGGCTAGGGGAAGGAGGGGGAATGGGAACAGACGAAGGAGGTGGAGAGGAAGATGGAAGTGAGGAAGGGAGGGGAGCCAAAGAGGAAGAGGCGGGTGGGGAGGCGCCAGAGATGATGTCGGAAGGGGGGGCAGCAGAGGCTGGCGCGGAGGGAGGGGCGGGAAGGGGCGGGATGGGAGGGCGGGGGAGAGGGGAGGGAAGGACAGACGGTGGCTGATCGAAATCAGACCAGTGAAGAGAGGGGACAGGAGGGGCGGGTGGGGGGGAATGGAATGGGGATTGAGTCTCATCGAAAATGACGTCCTGGCTGCGGATGAGTTGGTGAGAGGAAGGGGCATAGAAAAGATAGCCAGGACAGTCAGAGTTGATGCCAAGGAATGCACAGAGTTGCGTCTTGGGAGCGAGTTTCCCACCCTGATGGGACCGGTCTGCTGGATTGACAAGAACATGGGCGACACACCCCCAGACCCAAAGAGGGCGAACAGAGGGCTGGCGGCCAGTCCAAAGCTGGAAGGGGGTGGTAGTAGGGCGAAGAGGATGAGGGCGGAGGTTAGAGAGTAGAGTGGCATGGAGGAGAGCATAGCTCCAAAGAGAGTGGGGAGCAGAGGCATGGGTGAGAAGACAGCGAGTGATTTCCATGAGAGTGCGATTGCGACGCTCGGCAACCCCATTCTGTTCTGGGGAGTGAGGAAGAGTGGAGGTCTGGCGAATGCCATGAGAGGCACAGTAAGAGGAGAGAGAGTGATTAAAGAATTCGCCACCACCATCCGAGTGGAAGCGCGCGACAGGACGCTTAAAGCGTATACGAGCCTGCTCAGCCCAGCGAATGATGAGGGAGGGAGCGTCAGATTTGGCACGGAGGGGATAGACAGTGGCAAATCGTGAGTGGTCATCAACCAAAAGCAGAAAGTAGCGATGACCCTGACGAGACGCAGTGGGTGAAGGACCCCAGAGGTCCATATGAACAAGGTC
Source organism: Closterium sp. Naga37s-1 (assembly GCA_947471745.1). NCBI lineage: Eukaryota > Viridiplantae > Streptophyta > Zygnematophyceae > Desmidiales > Closteriaceae > Closterium > Closterium sp. Naga37s-1. The sequence goes on from CANJKZ010000003.1 coordinate 1,938,527, forward strand.
AAGGGGTTGGGGAGAGACAGAGGGAGAAGAGGGATGGGGTGACTGGGATAATTTGGCTTGGACACATGGGGTGCATGGAGGAGCAGGAGAGGGAGGAAGGGGGGGGAGAGAGGAAGGGAGGCCATGAAGAAGCTTGGAGGAGACCATACTGCGAAGAAGGGAAAAATTGGGGTGGCCAAGCCGATGATGGAGGAGAAGGGTAGGTTGAGTGAGAGAACGACAGTCGCAAGAAAGAACGGGAGGGGCGGAAGCGGAAGAGGCATGATGGGCAGAAGGGGGGAGAGAGACACGGAGAGTGTAGAGGCGAGTGATAGGGGAAAGAGTAAAGCGTGCAAGATGACGGTTGCGATGATAGAGATCACAATAGGAGTCACATTCAGGAAAGATAGCTCGCACACAAAGACGTTGAAGAGTAGAGAGAGAGAGAAGGTTGTGGCGGCAGGAAGGGACATAGAGGCCAGTCACAGCACTAGAGGGGGAGGCAGGACAGGGAAGAGAGGAGGTAGCAGTGCAAGTCATGGTCATGGTATCCCCAGCTCCTTGAATGGAGAGGGGTTGGGGAAAAGAGCGAAGCACACCAGCATCACGAAAAACAGAGTCAATGGCACCACTGTCAAGAACAAACTCAAGAGTGTGAGGGAGAGAAAGAGTAGCAACTGTGGGACGAAGATACTGAGAATCATTGCCATTAACAGAAGGAGCAAACATCATGGCAAAACGAGGGTCCATAAGGGGAGAAGCTCCCAGAATGCTATCCTGACTAGGCATAGTCACACTGAGAGCAAAGGTTTGAGCACTGGTACCAGAGTCAGTAGCCACAAGTACCGCCTGGGCAGAAGACTGGCGACGCTGATGAAAGAGTTGAAGCCAGTTGGGAGGGCGACCATTGTTGCCAGCCAGGAACCAGTCATCGGTGAGCTTCTGGAAGCAGGAGGAGGAGGGATGATTGGTGCGACCGCATGGCTGACCCTTGCGGGGCCCTTGGCGAATGATGTAGGTGCAAGGAGGGAAGGTGTTGCGAGGGCGAGAGGAAGCAGCGGCGGCAGTGGAGGTGGGGAGAGAGGGGGGGGCGGAAGAGGGTGTGACAGCGGCGGCAGTAGGAGGGCAGCTGCGGAGGTTGAGCTCTGCCTGGAGGAGGAAGGCAGAGACACGAGAGAACGACCACTGGTCGGTAGGGCGCTCACCATACAGAGTGACATGAACACTGTATTCAGGAGTGAGGCCTGTGAGGAGGAGGGCACTGCACACATGATCGGAAAGTTCAAACTTTTGAGAGGCAAGTTGGGAGGGCAGCGTCTGCACACGAGCAATGTAGTCCGCCAAGAGAGGTAAGCTCGCGTAAGAGGGCAATGACACTGATGGGAGTCTGCGACTGGAAGCGCTCGATAAGATAGCCGAGAAGGTCCTTGGCATAGCGGATGTGCGAGCACTGAGGGAGAAGGGTTGGAGGTAGGCAGGCAAGGATGACCTGGCAGGCACGTGCATTGGCAACATGCCAGTCAGCGAGAAGGTCAGAGTGAGATGGAGCAAAAGCAGAGGGAGTAGAGGCAGAGCGAGGAGAGGGGGCAGCGAGGTGCTCAGTGAGGCGCTTGCGGGTGCTCTCGAGGGACTCAGCAAGAACACGAGTGAGGTCACGGGCTGCAGCATTGTCAGGAGCAGCCGTAGCAGTGGCTTGGGCCGTGGCCGCAATCCGCTCAGTTTCAGCGATAGCAGCACGAAGGCCATCAGCATAGGGGTCAGAGGAGGTAGAGGTAGGTGCAGAGGCAGGTTTAGGAATGGCGCCAGAACCACTCTGCTGAGTGACAAACCAGAGGTTAAAGCCACTCACGAGGGTGCCAGACAGCGTGCGCTCTAGACAGTTAAGCCAACTGGGGAAGTTGACTGCGCTGCCATCAGGCGCAAGCTGAAGGACCAGCAGAGGGAGGGAGGGGAGGGCGAGAGAGGTCACCATAAGGAGGAGGAGACAGCTGCAGAGCAGATGAGGGGAGAGGTATAATAGGCGGAGGAATAAGGGCGAAGGAGTCTGCTGCTGCGCCGCTGAGGGGAGAAACTAGAGGAGGAGGGATAGTGGCGGAGTAGTCTGCTGCTGCGCCGCTGAGGGGAGAAACTAGAGGAGGAGGGATAGTGGCGGAGTAGTCTGCTGCTGCGCCGCTGAGGGGAGAAACTAGAGGAGGAGGGATAGTGGCGGAGTAGTCTGCTGCTGCGCCGCTGAGGGGAGAAACAAGAGGAGGAGGGATAGTGGCGAAGTAGTCTGCTGCTACGCCGCTGAGGGGAGAAACTAGAGGAGGAGGGATAGTGGCGGAGTAGTCTGCTGCTGCGCCGCTGAGGGGAGAAACTAGAGGAGGGATAGTGGCGGAGTAGTCTGCTGCTGCGCCGCTAAGGGGAGAAACTAGAGGAGGAGGGATAGTGGCGGGGTAGTCTGCTGCTGTGCTGCTGAGGGGAGAAATAAGAGGAGGGATAGTTGTGAAGGAGTTCGCAGTTGAGCAGTTGAGGGGAGGGTACTGAGGAGGAGGAAAGGTGTGGAGGAGCAACAACTTCAATACACAATCAGTCACCAGCTGCAGCAGATGGGGAGAGAAAAGAGGTGGAGGAAAACGAGCGGAAGGGGAGTTAGAGGGAGAGAGGAGAGGAGGAGGATGGTGAAGGGGCGGATTTGTGGGAAGAGCGCGCCACAAGCACGTACGAGTTGCAGCAGATGAGGAGAGAAAGGAGGAGGAGGAAGAGGTGAGATAGGGAGGGATGGACAAAGGAGAGTGGAAAGGAGGAGGAGGGTGAGGGAGGGGAGGGCGGATTGGGAAGGGGCAGGGTGCGCCGCAGGGGAGGCAGGCGCGCGCGTTGCTCGACGAAGCGAAGCGCGCGCGGCGAACGGCAGCGCAATGCGCACGCGACAAGACGGGAAGGGGGGCGGAGGGGAGGGGGGGGCGGCTGAGCGCGCTACGAGCAAAAAACAGCGCGCTACCGCCGGGAACGTGAAGAGGAGGAGGCGCGACGAAGGGGGAGGCGCAGGAGAGCGAACGGACGGTAGGGAGGCGCGCTACGGAGTGAAATAGAGCATCCGCGTGACTAAAATGAAGAAAACCGCGAGGATGCGAAGTGTGACTTTAAGGAAACGATAAAATAGAAGAAAAAGAAAATCGTCTAGGTAAGTAGCGCGGAAATGGCCTAAGGACCAGAAAATTTCTAAGAGATGCGGATAAAAGGGAAATGCCTAGGACTAGGCTCTGAATACCATGTTGAAGTTTGAGAAGCCATGGATGGCGAGAGTTTTTGGTGAGGTGAAAAAGTTGGACTAGGAAGAGAAATGTCGAGGTACAAAATAGAAAGGGTTGGAAACCCTAACTGAACCTAGGGTGTGTTCGGTTTGTACTAAAAACTACAAAATGAACCTAAAATGAACCTGAATGCGTAACTCTCTCTAAGCATGGAGAAATAATATAAGAACACCAAAATAAAGGCCAGAGCGAGCTCTAGCCTACTCCAACACTGTTTTTCGACATGTATTCTTAACCCACCAATACACTTCCCCCATGTACCCAAGTTCCCCCCATGAGTGAACTTTAAAACATGCAAGAGGGAGCTCCCTCTGTTCTTGCACACGATGGACCTCAACCACGGGAACATGAGATTCTTAAGTCACTCACCCTCATGCTCCGCACCAATGACTACGCTGGCTCTTACCCGAATCTCGTACAGCTGTGGAAAGCTGTAGCCGTGCTCCCTCTCAGCACCGTGGAGTGCAAGCGCGGATTCAGCTACCAAAACCGAATCAAGACCTGGAGCCAGGGCCCAAAATTCAAGGGTGTTTTACCCTTTCTACCCTTGCTATGGGCCGCTTTTCCAGGATTGCCCTGATTCAGTAAGTGTATTTACCAATTGACCCTAACTATAAAAATGTACTTTTTGAAATACACTCTCAAAATCAGGCCTCCTCGAGAATTCCCCTGTTTCTTCAAGGTACTTTTCGAAATGCACTGAAACATACTTTCTTCGTGTCGTTTCTGTACAACAGGGCCCATCTGGCCACTAGCCCGAGATGGTTACAAAACCGGCCCCACAAATCACTGTAGCGCTGTCAGCTCGACAAAACAGACCACACCACAGAAGTTGCGATTTGCTGCCTCTACAGCATTTACATCCAGCATGGCAATTCAGCCCACACCACCATGCCACGGGCTGTCCTTGCAGACTGTGGGTGGTCGGGCTTCCTTGGCTTATTGCTTGCATGCGCAGCACCACACCTTCTGGATGCGCTTTGTGAAAGGACCCTTCCTTCAATCGAGAGCCTTCTCTTTCATGAACACCTTCTCTTCCACCCTGTCTTCCATCCGCCTCTCAGTTCCACTAGCACCACCTTACCGTGACAGACGAGGAATCAAGAGAAGCACCTGCTTCTCCTCGCAATGGACTTTCTGTGCTCGGGGTTTTCCCCCGCCTGGGCAAAGTCTATGCCACTCCTGTCAACGAACCTCCTCGCCCCGAATCACCTGTCCGTTCAGTCGGCATGGTGGTTGCGTGGGAGGCACCAAACTCGCCGACTGTCTTGGAGCCACACCCGTCCGTGACTCTGGTGCCTGGTGGTGACGAGGGCCCTTCAAACCGCGGCGAGAGCACTCCGTCAATGGTCAATGGCGCTCCTGCCAAGCGTCCTCGCACCGGTGGTGTGAAATACACTGGTGGTGGGGTGCAAAGCCCCCACGTAAACCACCAAGTCCTCCTCGTGTAGCTCCGCCAGTGGAGGCTGACGAGTTACCCCAATCGGATGCTGACACTGAGTATGCTATTATGAAACATCGTTTTGACTCTGACTGGGCCTCCCGTTTTCCGTGGCTTTGTTTGCATCGCACGAAAGCAGGCCGCCCCTCGTTGAAGTGCAACATCTGCATGCTGCATGGCGATCCCGCTGCCAACACGACGTACGGCATCAAGGGCGAGGGTGGCCGCGATCTTCAGCTTGGCAGCATGTGCGCCCATGTTGCGACTCGGGCGCACAAGGCCGCCTTGAAGGTGGAAGCTGAGGCTGAGGCGCGTCGTGAGCGTCAACTGACTCTGACTCATTGGCAAGCCACAGATGCATCAACACGTCACATAATCCGCTGTCTACACATCGCCATGTTCATCTGTAAGGCGGATGCTCCAATCGCCCTATTTGTACCTCTCTGCTGGTTCCTGGCCAGAGAGGGACTTCTTGATCTACCGCCCACAGGTCGTACTATACGGAGTAAGTTAATGCATCTGTTTTTTTCTAGCATGTTGTATTGCATGTACAATCGGCAGCTACTAATACTTCTGCATCTGTCCGTCGTGTTTGCAGCTACGGTTTCAAAGAGAAGATCAGATCGATGTCGACTTACCTCCAGGACCTCTAGCTGCAGCACCTGCTGACCTCACCGTGGTTCGGGATTGGCATTGACAAGAGTACGGATCGCATCCACGGGAAGCACCTGAACATCTACGCCACATTCTTCAAGGGAACGGTGGTGGCGACCGAGTTCTTATCTCTTCTCACGGTTGAGCGGACCGACGCTGCTGCGAACACATCAGTCGTTGTTCAGTTATATTGGTGTGGACCTGCAGAAGATGGTCGGCATCGCCACAGATAGCGCGAGCGTGATGGTCGGGGTTCACAATGGCGTGGTCGTACGTCTCCGCGCCAAGATTCCTCATCTCGTTTCCACGCATTTCATAGCGCATTGGTTCGTTAATATGATGTGCAGTTTTTTTCGACTTAACCCTCTGCTTTGTTGTGTTTATGCTTCAATCCATGTTTGAGCCTAATGCGTGGGCAAGATGTTCCCTTCATCACCGATCCACCCTCTGTCGTACAGTGAAGCTCTGGCGGCGAAAGATGTTGCGACTGCCGTGAAGGATCTCAACATGGTCGACGACATCGTGCGCGGTTTTGCCTCCCTTCTATCCAACAGCAACGTCCAGCACACGCGTTTCATGAATCTACAGCTCATCTTCTGTCAAACCAACCTTGAAGTCCAAGGCATCAATACAGTTTGGTGGTTAACTCGTGGGGAAGCCGTGTCTCGTCTACTGGAAGTGCTCCCAGCTGCCATTGTTTTGATGAAAGACCAGTCGCCGACGATGTACGAAATGGCGACGTCGTTCAAGTTTCATTGGCTTCTGCGGCTCCTGGCGGACGTCCTATTCGAGCTAAATCAGCTCAACCTTTGGTTCCAGCAACGCTAGGTTAGTACGCGCAATGTTTATGTCACACAGTCAGCTCAATGCTTGGTTTCCATGTGAAATATCATTTTACCAACACGCACACACTGATTCTGTACTGCACGTGCGTCACAGGTGGACGTGACTCTGGTGGCACACCTTGCGGAGCAGACGCGGATGCGCCTGATCCAATGCTACCTCTGTGTCCCCGAGGGACACACATTCGGTCATGGCGACAAGATGCATCTGCCTGCCTTCATCCGTGCACATGGGAAGTCGGTCCCGGACAAGCAGAAGATGAAGGTGAAAGGGGTCGATAGAAATGGGACCCCATCCTCTCATGAGTCCGTGCTCCACGAGTGACCTCTGGCCGATGAAGACCCAGACGGTGATGCGACAGCAGGTGACGCGACAGCATGCTACGAGCTGTCGACCAAGTGCGGGAGGTTGTCAAGCAGCTTAAGAAGCGCCTGAGAGATCTGTCTAACCTCGATGGCTCGAAGCTCTTCTTGTCATCGAAGTACCTTCACGACGATGATAAGCGTGTCGCGGCGTTCAAGCGCTGGCTGAAGCAGCTCCATGTGCTCTTCCGTGAGACCCTGCCCGGTTTGTGCTCCGTTGATTCTGTCAAATTTCCTTCTGTGCACACATGAATGTCACACCCTCTTGTAATAGCCTGCACACGGCCTGTCTCACATGACTTGTGCTCGTAATAATCAACACCTCCCCCCCCCCCTTCCCCCTCCCTACGCTAATCTGCCGCTTTCTACTCCTTTGAGAATCACTCCCCCTATGCCTCAGGCTTCAACTACACGAAGGCTGTCGCTGAGCTCTGGATGTTTACATCGACCATGCATTCCCAGCACCATGACGAAGATTTCCATCAGGCGCTCAGCAACACTCTGCGCGACGACCAGTGGCAGCGCTCCTACCCCAACATCATGCTCCTGTGGCAAGCAGTCGTTGTGCTGCCTTTGAGCACGGTGGAGTGCGAGAGGGGGTTCAGCAAGCAGAACATCATCAAGACGTGGGGCCGGAGGAGCATCTCAGACACATCACTGGGACACCTCATGCGCTGCTCTCTCCTAGAGTACACCGTGGAGTGGTTCGAGGTTGCACGCATCTTCCGTGACAACAGAAACAGGCGGCCAATCCGAGACTTCACTGGCAGCAACCCAAGCGATACTCAGTTTAACCCTGTAGCAGTCCCAGACACAACTGCAAGTGCAGACCACCAGGAGGGACCCGAGAATGATGTCTGAAATGCTAGGCAGGAATGAATGAACTAGGAAAGAGTTGTGTACAAGTATGAAACCCTAAAGGGGTTGTACCCCATATTGGCTACCCCACTCCAGCCTAAACATATATAGCATATATATAATATGACACACCCCCATATGCAAAGTGGGGGAGAGCAAGGGGTCACAAGACCAGTCAAGAGAAGCAAAGCAAGCTCAGGGTGGATCACAACGTCACCACACACACTGAGCACAAGCAAAGTACCACAAGGCCAGTTCACATGCAGAGGTATATATGCAACAACAACAGCACAGTGATCTCTACCTAGCAGAGCAAGCATGCAGGTATATATATATATATATCACAGTACAAGCAAAGCCTACAGCAAGTCAGGAAACGTAAGCACAAGGCCTAACAAAGTACAAAAGCGCTGATGATCACCAGACGGAAGTGCCTTGGTGAATATATCAGCAGTGTTGGCCTGAGTGGCTACGTGAGCAAGACGAAGCTGACCACGCTGCTGCAACTCTCGAGCAAGGAAATAACGCAGAGCGATGTGCTTCGTTCTGTGCTCCAGTCTGTGCTTACAAGGCAATGGAGGCCTTGTTGTCTACGTACAGAACTGGAGGAGAACGAGGCCGCTCTCCCAGGTCGGTCAGCAGGTAGGTGAGCCAGCGTAGTTCCTGTGCAGCCATGGCTGTGGCGTAGATCTCAGCCTCACAACTGGAGCTGAGAACAGAAGACGAGCGTGTAGACCGCCAAGAAACAGAGCCGGAGCCAAGGCTGAACGAGTAACCCTGTGACGACCGCTGCGTAGCTAGGTCGTCAACCCAAGAAGCGTCCGAGTGCCCAGTGAGGACAACTGGGCTCCGCCCTTCAAGCACGAGCCCCATGCCCGATGTACTGGACAAGTAGCGCAGTACCCTCTTAGCAGCATCCATGTGCACCTTTCGGTGCCTACCAGGAGCCATGTAGCAAGCCAGAAGGCCAAGAGGGTACGCAAGGTCAGGTCGAGCGCATGTCATCAGGTACATGAGGCAGCCCACTAGCTCTGGGTACGGGCCACTCGGCTCTACGGACTCGTCTGAAGGTGGAGCTGAGAGCGAGTGGCCTGTAGCCAGAGGAGTGTGCTATGGCGAGGACCAGGTGAAGCCGAAGCGCTGAAGGACCTGCTGCACCATGTGTGACTGAGTCAGTGTGATGGTGCGTCGTGCACTGTCCCGGGTGATCTGCAAGCCAAGGTAACTGCGCAGCTTACCCAGGTCTGTGCACGTGTGTCTCTTCTGCAGCTCCGACTTCACCAGGGCGAGAGCCTCAGTGTCAGCAGTGGCAAAGACCAAGTCGTCGACGTACACCACGATGTAGAACGGCGGCAGCGAAGTGTCGGTGTGCAGAAACAGCGAAGTCCAGAGAGTGAATCTCGTAGTCACGCTGCGCGGCAACGTGCAGCAGTACCCGAAGAGTGGTCATCTTCTGGGTGGGGGAAAAAGTCTGGAAGAAGTCAACTCCCTGTCGCTGACTGAAGCCTCGTGCAACGTAACGAGCCTTGAAGACAGGCGGAGAACCCGGCGGCTGCTTCACCCTGAAAATCCACATGCCATCGACGATGTTCGCCCCAGGAGGGGGAACCTCATCGACGTAAGTGCCTGTGGACTTCCAGGATGCCATCTTTGCGTCCATGGCTGTCTGCCACTAAGAGGAGTAGGGACCCGCGATCGCCTCAGCGTAAGATCGCGAAGTCGGGATGTCTGGTGCATCCAGGTCTCCCTCAGGGGCAAGCAGCATGGCCACGAGATAAGGTACAGCAGCCGCAAGACACTCAAGGTCACTTGCCTGTCCTCAAGGACGTCCGTGCCAAGAGCACAGTCATGCCCGACGGAAGGAGGACAGACAGACTCAGACTCAGCAACAAGACTAGCAGCGTAGTCTAGTCGACAGGCAGCAGCAAAGTCAACAAGCTCATCGACTAAGGCAGACGCAGCAGTGGACTCAAACGAAGGGTCAGCGACAATAGTGGCAAGCAGACGGGTAACAGTAGGGTGAGCAGCACGAACGCGGTCAGACTCAGGGTCGGGAATGACAGGCAGAGAAGACGCAGGAGGGGACGGCAGGGGAACACGTTGTGGAGCAGAGGAAGGAAGAAGAGCCATGAGATGCGTGCCGGGGACAGCCGGCGGACGCTCTCGAGGAACACGACGACCAGTACGACCGGTGCAGAAAGTGCGAGCAGGCAAACAGGACGAGACGCAGGCTCACTATGGAGAGTCACCCTACAACGGTAGTGAGCTAGACTACGGGGGTTGGCACGAACTACTAGAGGTGATCGTAGCTTTGCTTGGTTCCTTAGTGCTTGCACATTCACGGGAGAAATTGGCAAGAGTTTCCACTAGCAAAGTTGGAATTCCATAATAATTGAACAAGCAATGACAGAATGACTACATCACGCACCTAGCAACCCTGCAGCTAGCCTGGTCGACCGCCAGCACAGCTCGGTCGACCGCCTGTCAGCGTTGCGTAGAGGGGCCGCGCCAGCACTGCGGAAAGGCGACCTGCCAACAGAGCAGGTCGACGGCGTGCCAACGCTGCAGCGGAGCGGCTGTCCAGCGTTGCCCGGTAGAACACAGTAGTGCGCACGCTCGCAGGTGCGCGCAGACAATTGGCCCGACTTGCCTCGTTGGGCATCCGTCGGCTGTTGTCTGCGCCTGACGAGCCACATCGACTTCGCGATACCAGCCCGCAGTCGCCTTCGCCATCGCGACCTCGACGACGTTCGCGTGCCTCCGCAGAACTCGTCGAGCAGGTTACCCGGTCGACCCGGACGACCACCAGGTGCTTCCGGTCGACCACCACTGCTTCTAGTCGACCCCCAGATCCCTCTGGTCGACCACAACTCCCGTCGAGCTACCCCGTGGTCGACTGACCCCTTCCGTCGACCAGAACCGTCAGCGGTTGTCGCCGAGCTCCCCTCGTCGACCGCTGCTCACTTGTCAGGTCGACGGACTGCTCGGTAGACCTCCCGGTCGAACTGTAGGTCGACAGGATGCTCCGGAGACCTCCCGGTCGAACGGCAGGTCGACGGGATGCTCCGGAGACCTCCCGGTCGAACGGCAGGTCGACGGGATGCTCCGGAGGCCTCCCGGCCAAACGGCAGGTCGGCGGGATGCTCAGGAGACCTCCCGGTCGAACGGCAGGTCGACGGGATGCTCCGGAGACCTCCCGGTCGAGCTGTAGGTCCTTGTCAACGTCCCACCCGTCGCCCAGACCAGTCAGTTGCAGTTGTCGAGCTCCCTGGTCGATAGCAACACCACAGCGGTCCCCTGCAGCTCGACGAAGCCTGTCGAGCAGCTCTCCCACTGTGAACGGTCGGCTGCTACTCCCGTACATCCGACCAAGTCGTCGGCGTTGCCCAAGCGAGGGTGGGGCCAACACTCCATTCCTGTTAACACTCCCCTGCCGCGCTCACGCTTGGGCCTCCAGCCCACACGGCAGTACTCCACGGAGAAAACTCGTCCTCGGCGTGCACCCCACACACACCACGCCGTCACTGCACCAGTCGTGCAGAAGGGCACGGCACCTACTGCTGCACCTCGTCGTCGCCGTCGCCGACGTCGGCCAGACAAACTTGGCCGATGACGACAGAGCACCGGTTGAAAGCCGGAAAATGCAGCGCCTTCGTCATGAAGTCCGCCGGCTGCTCGGTGGTCGGGATGTACTTCAGCATAAATTTCCCGCGCCTCACCATGTGCTGCAGCCAGGCGTAGCATCGCTCCATGTGCTTGAGGTTGCCCGTCAGCCCCAAGCCCTCAGCGACCGTGATTGCCGACTTGTTGTCGACGCGGAGGATGGTCGGCTTCCCAGCATAGAGCAGCTTGAATTCCGCAAGGAGGAAGCGAAGTCGACGCCCCTCCTTGCCGGCATCCGTGGTCGCCACGTACTCTGACTCGGTCGATGACAATGTCGCGCACTTGATGCGCGAGCTCGACCAGGAGACGGCGGCCCCTCCGTAGACGAACACGTAGCCTCCCGTGCTCGTCCGGTTCTGCTTGTCGCCCGCGTCGTCGGCATCCACGTAGCCGATCAGCTTCGCCGATTCTGGTCCACCGCCGAACTCCAGGGCGGTGTCGCGGGTATCGGCAAGGTAGGCGAGGCAGCGGTCGACCTCGCGCCAATGCTGGTCGCTCCTCACCGTAAGGCCGCTCCCAAGCTTGCTGCAGGCGAACGCGATGTCCGGCCTCGTCGTCATCGCCGCGAACTGCAGCGAGCCGACCTTCTGCCGGTACTCCTCTTCGCACTCCTGAGCCTCCTCGTCGTCGAACGTCAGCTGAGCGTAGGCGTCGACCGAGACCGACGTCTTCGGGACTCGACCGCCCTGCTCCTCGTCGATGAAGCGCCTACGCAGCTTGTCGGCGTAGCCCTGCTGGTGCAGCCATAGCTTCCTGGCCGGCCTGTCGCGCACGATCTCCAGGCCAAGGTACTTCACCACCGGCGAGATCTCACGCAGCTCGAAGGCGGCCTCCAGCAGCTCTTTCAGCTCCTTCAGCATCGCGGTGCTGCTGCTGGCGGCGAGCAGGTCGTCGACGTAGACCAGCAACCAGCAGGTCACTCCGTTGTCGCCGGCCTTGAAGTAGAGTGCCTCGTCGGCCTGGCTCTTCTTCCAGCCAGCGCCCAGCAGCACACCGTCGAGAGCCCTGTACCACAGCAGCGGCGACTGCTTCAGCCCGTAGAGGCTCTTTAGCAGCTTACACACCCGGCTGGTCCTGTCGTCGAAGTAGTCCGGCTGGTACATGTAGAGCACCCTGTCGAGCTTGCTCTGCAGGAAAGCGTTCTTCATGTCGAGCTGCATCAGGTTGAGGTCGAGGACGGCGACGATGCTGAGGAAGATCCTCAGCGTGACGTAGCTGCTCACCGGCGAGTACGTGTCGTCGTAGTCGGCACCGTACACCTGCATGAAGCCCTTCACGACCAGCCTCGCCTTCTCGCGCTCGACGGTGTCGTTGATGCGGTACTTGGTCGTCAGCACCCACCGGTTCTTCATGATGTTCACCCCACGAGGGCGTTCGACCAGCTCCCAAGTGCCCATGCCGATGAGGCTGCGAATCTCTTCTTCCTTCACCGCCTCGCCCTTCCAGCTCGACAGCGCCTCCTTCACCGTCATCGTGGCGATGTCCCAGCGGTGTTCGGGGTCGGCATGCATGTCGGGGTCGAGCTCCGGCAGGTCTTCATCCTCCTCGGCGTCATCGTACAACAGGTCGTCGTCGACCTCGTCGAACACCGTGGTGAAGGCAGCTGGCGGTAGGCAGGGGTGGAAGCTCAGCCGCTCCGGTGGCCGTCGAGCTCGACCTGTGCGTCGCAGCTCAGGCTTCGTGATCGGCACTTCCACCACGTCGCTTTCGGTTGACTCCTCACCCGCCGACTGCTCCCCTTCCTCATCGGCGTCCTCGTCGTCGACCAGCTGCTTTGACCCTTCGACCGGCTGCTCGTCTGCTGCTGACTTCGACAGCTTTTTTGTTGATCGTCCCGGCTACTGCTCCCCTGTCGGGTGCACCACAGCTGTTGCCTCCTGTTCGACCGGCTCCCCTGTCTGCTGCTCCTCTGTCGCCGACGGCTTCCCATCCTGGTCGACGAGCTTGACGCCTTGTCGACCGCCGGCGATGCCATGGGCCGGCGCCACAGGCGACGCCTCAAGGCTCCCCTCATCGTCGGTGGTCAACACAGGTGCCGACCCAGGCCGATCTGCGACGGGGAACGGAGGAGCAAGGACAGGGGGAGGGGGAAGAACCTCCACAACATCCTCAACAGCAGGCTCGTCGACTTCGGCGAGTAACGGAATCGTCGCCGTCGAGGTGTCCGTCGGCGGGTGCGCCTACGTCCGCTCCGATGCCGGCCCATACGTCGCCTTCCACACCTCAAGCGACAGCGTCTCGTAGAAGATCACCTCGACCGACGTGACCACCTTGTTGTCGGTCAGGTCGAGCACCTCCCAGCCCTTGCTCTCCGGCGACACACCCAGGTGAAGCCCCCAGCGAGCCTTCGGCGCCAGCTTCCCACCGCGCTGCTGGTCAGGAACCATGAACTGCACCATGCAGCCCCACACCCGCGCCAGCGTGAGGTCAGGCTTCGTCACGGTCAGCAGCTGGTACGGAGTCGTCCCCGGCGGCGTCGTCGACCGCTCCAAGCAGTTGCGCACCCAGACCGCCTGTCGAAGAGCAAGGTGCCACCAGTGATGCTGCACGCCCATGTACAGCAGCATCGTCCGCACGGACTCGACGACCGTGCGCATCTCCCGCTCAACCTTCCCATTCTGCTGCGGAGTGTAGGGGCACGTCAGGTCGTGGACGATGCCCTTCCCGTCGACGAAGTCGGTGAACGCCTTGCCGAGGAACTCCCCTCCTCGATCGGAGCGAAGCGACAGCACCGACTTCTTCGTCTGCCGTTCCACCAGCACCAGCCACCGCTGGAACTCCCGCAGCACGTCGCTCTTCTTAGCGACCGGCATTGCCCATACAAATCGAGTATGGCGATCCTTCAGCAACAGGAAGTACAAGCTGCCATCTTTGGCAGCCACCCGAAATGGCCCGCACAAGTCAATGTGCACGACAGCTAGCGCCTCCGCTGCATCCGAGCCCTTGGCGGGGAAGGTGTGCCGCGCCAGCTTTCCTCCGACGCACGAGACACACGGCGGGTCTGCTCCGGTCGACGACGTGATGTCGAGCCCATCAGCAACATCATGCTTCGCCGAGCTCTTGATCGTGTCGACGCTGACGTGTGCGAGCCGCGCATGCATCCTATCGGGGGTCGTCTTCGTCGCCGAGACGATCGTCTGCAAAGCCACCACCTCGGTCGACGACGACTGCGTCGAGCAGGGGCAAAGGTCGGTGCAGAGTACCCGTCCGGTGTAGCATGCTCGACCGAGTACCTCCCCGCTGGCAGCGACGAGCAGCATCTCGTCGACGTCGCCCTGCAACTGCACTCCGCTCTCCTTCAGCTGGCCAGCAGACAGAAGGTTCGCCTGTATGCCCGGAACGTAGAGTACGTCGGGGATGAGGACCCGCTTCCCGGCCTCCCCTTGCAGAGCGACGGTTCCGCGACCCTCGACAGGCTGCAATACCCCGTTGAACCCACGCACGTGCTTCACCCCGTCGCTCGGCCCCATGTCGACGAAGACCGACTTCGTCCCCATCAGGTGGTGGGAGCACCCGCTGTCGAGCAGCACCGCCATCGGGTTGGCCTGCACAGCTGCCGCCACCGCCTGGAAGTCTTCGCCAGCCTCCGGCGCCAGCGAGACCGTCGGCTCCACCACGCCGACCATCGAGCACGACGCCTCCCCGTCGCCTCGGCTCTTGCCGCTGGAGCTGTCGACGTCCTTCGTCGACGACGTCTTCTTCGACGCTTGCTTCTCCTTGCGCGGCTTCTCATCTCGACGGGGGCGACGATCACCACGGCCTCCCTTGTTGTCGTCCTCGTCGCTGTCATCGCGGTCGGGGCACTCGAAGGAGAGATGGTCGGGGTCGCCGCAGATCCAGCACTCCCGCCGTCGACCACCACCTCGTCGACCCTTGTCCCGCGTCGACCGCTTCTCGCCGACGTCCTTCGTCGACCGCCCACCTCCGCTACCACCTCCGCCCGGCTACCCGCGCTGCCCTTGCTGCTGATTCAGCTTCGTCGATGCAGCGTAGTTTGCCTGCGGAAGGAGCTCTGTAGGCTGTTCGGCCTCCTGCATCGCCTCATCTTGAAGAATGTAGCTGGTGATGGAGTCCTCGTCGAGGGACTCACGCGTGCCGGGCACCATCATCATTCTCTTCATGAGATTATAGCTGCGCGGCAAGCCCTTGACGATGTGGGTGATGTAGGATGCTGTCGAGTATTCGGCGCCCGCCATCCGCATCTCAGCCAGGATTCGTCGAGCACGGTTGCAGTAATCCGTCGCGGACTCCTGCTCGCCCATCCGAATGTGAGTCATCTTCTCCTCCAGCTGCCCGATGTACAGGTCGTCCCCGACCTGGTACGTCGACATGATGAAGCGCCATGCCTGGTGACCAGCATCCAGTCGCTCTCGACAGCTCCTGAGTGCTAGCTGCACCACCGGCGAGCAACACCTCGAGATGACCATGAAGGTGAGCAGGTGAGCAGAACGAAACTCCCCGCGCAGCTCGACATCCTCCTCGGGCGGAATGAGCACGGTGCCGTCGGCGAAGCCCTTCAGCCCGGCGACCTCCAGCTGAGGTTCTATCGACTCCCTCTAGGTGATGAGGTCCCGTCGACCTTGCAGCGGTGCGACGGTGATCCGGTTCGGCGAGAATTTGAAGTAGCCATACGCCGGTGCAATCCCGCCTGCAGTCACATGCGTCGTCGCCGAGAGCCCTCCACCGCTTTGAAGAGGAGAGCGACGTCGAACATCGACGCCGGCATGCGAGCTGCCTGCAGCCGTCGTCGACCGCTGCACTCACGCCTGGATTCCGTCTACACCAGCGTCGACCTTGATCACCCCTCTCTGCCTCGTGCCTTCGCTGCCGCTGACTCGTGCACCACCGTCGACCTCGTCGTCGACGCCACCTTCGTTGCGCACCGGTCGAGGAGAAGCAGGACGGGAAGGGTGTTCCGTCGCCCACTGCGACCGGATGCCCAACTCGGCGATCACCAAGGGGATCGTCCCGTACTCGCCATCCATGTGGCGTCTCCTCGCGTCAGCCAAACGTGCCTCTAAGGTGTCCGCAACGCCCACATCAACTACGGGGTCGACCATGGCAACAATCGCTGCTGCCGGCCTACGAACGACTTAGTAGGTGCAAAAGTCGGCTCCTATCTGAAGGTATTTGCGGGGTCGTCCACGCTCACCGCACCATGTGGAGAGTCACCCTACAACGGTAGTGAGCTAGACTACAGGGGTTGGCACAAACTACTAGAGGTGATCGTAGCTTTGCTTGGTTCCTTAGTGCTTGCACATTCACGGGAGAAATTGGCAAGAGTTTCCACTAGCAAAGTTGGAATTCCAGAAAAATTGAACAAGCAATGACAGAATGACTACATCAGGCACCTAGCAACCCTGCAGCTAGCCTGGTCGGCCGCCAGCACAGCTCGGTCGACCGCCTGCCAGCGTTGCGTAGAGGGGCCGCGCTAGCACTGCGGAAAGGCGACCTGCCAACAGAGCAGGTCGACGGCGTGCCAATGCTGCAGCGGAGCGGCTGTCCAGCGTTGCCCCGTAGAACACAGCAGTGCGCACGCTCGCAGGTGCGCGCAGACAATTGGCCCGACTTGCCTCGTTGGGCATCCGTCGGCTGTTGTCTGCGCCTGACGAGCCACATCGACTTCGGGATACCAGCCCGCAGTCGCCTTCGCCATCGCGACCTCAACAACATTCGCGTGCCTCCGCAGAACTCGTCGAGCAGGTTACCCGGTCGACTCGGACGACCACCAGGTGCTTCTGGTCGACCACCACTGCTTCTGGTCGACCCCCAGGTCCCTCTGGCCGACCACAACTCCCGTCAAGCTACCCCCTGGTTGACGGACCCCTTCCGTCGACCAGAACCGTCAGCGGTTGTCGCCGAGCTCCCCTCGTCAACCGCTGCTCACTTGTCAGGTCGACGGACTGCTCCGTAGACCTCCCGGTCGAACTGTAGGTCAACGGGATGCTCCGGAGACCTCCCGGTCGAACGGCAGGTCGACGGGATGCTCCGGAGACCTCCTGGTCGAGCTGTAGGTCCTGGTCAACGTCCCACCCGTCGCCCAGACCAGTCAGTTGCAGCTGTCGAGCTCCCTGGTGGACAGCAACACCACAGCGGTTCCCTGCAGCACGACGAAGCCTGTCGAGCAGCTCTCCCACTGTGAACGGTCGGCTGCTACTCCCGTACATCCGACCAAGTCGTCGGCGTTGCCCAAGCGAGGGCGGGGCCAACACTCCATTCGTGTTAACACTCACGACGCTCAGTAAGACCTCCTGTCTGCTCAGTGTAAGGAGAAGGAGCAGGCAGCGGTGAGCCAGGCTGTAACGGAAGACCAGTAGAAGACGGGAGGCTAAGAACCTGGCAAAGCACTAAGTCAGACGGTGGCAGAGACGACGATGATGACGGAGCGAAGAACAGTCACGGCTGTGCAGGGTCACCAGCACCAGTAGCTCCAGCACCTCCAGCACCAGTGCCTCCAGGACCAGTAACTCCAGCAGCTAAAGAACCTCCAGCTCCAGTGCCTCCAGCGCCAGCACCCCTAGCACCAGCACCTCCAGTAGCTCCAGAACCTCGAGCTCCAGCGCCTCCAGCGCCAGCACCACCAACAGCCCCAGAACCTCCAGCGCCAGTACCTCCAGTACCAGCGCCACCAGCAGCAGCACCCCCAGAACTGGCAGTACCACCAGCCCCATCAGCTCCAGTACCTCCAGTACGAGCACCTCCGGGACCAGCGGCTCCAGTAACTCCAGTAGAAGCACCTCCAGGAGCTATGTCACCAGCTCCAGTGTCTCCAACGCCAGCGCCGGCCGCAGCAGGGCCCCCAGCTCCAGCAGCTCGACCCTGGCGGCTAACGTAACACTCACGCAACTGCTGTGGGGAGAGCGGGTGACGCCGACGAGAGTGCTGCGGCGAGGAGACTGCACACCAGGCACCTCAGCGCCCCCAGGCGCAGCACCCCCAGACTCAGTACCCCCAGGCGCAGTACCCCCAGACTCAGTACCCCCAAGCTCAGCACCCCCAGACTCCGCACCCTCAGGCTCAGCACCCCCAGGCTCCTCACCCCCAGGCTCCGCACCCCCAGGCTCCGCACCCCTTGGCTCCGCACCCCCAGGCTCCGCACCCCCAGGCTCAGCACCCCTAGGCTCCGCATCCCCAGGCTCAGCACCAACCCCAGCAGGACCTGAGTCACCAGTG
Organism: Closterium sp. Naga37s-1; assembly: GCA_947471745.1. Lineage (NCBI taxonomy): Eukaryota > Viridiplantae > Streptophyta > Zygnematophyceae > Desmidiales > Closteriaceae > Closterium > Closterium sp. Naga37s-1. Next base: position 1,956,793 of record CANJKZ010000003.1, read on the forward strand.
ACCTCAACGGGCTCAGTCAAGGGAGGGTCTACCTAAGACACACCTGAAGAAGCAGGACCTGGAGCGGGGAGGGGATCTACCTGGGGAGGACCTGGGGCGAGAAAGAGCGGCGGGGGGGGGGGGAGAGATGCAGTGCAGTAGGGAAAGAGATAGTAAAAGGGGACCGACTCGTCAAAGTTGACGTCCTGAGACGCAAATACACGGCGCGAGGCGGGGTCGTAAAACTGCCAGCCAGGCGCGTCAGGTGGGGAGCCAAGGAAGACGCAGGGAATGGCACGAGGGCTTGTCCGCAGTGGTATCGCGGACAAAGGCACGAGCACCTCAGACCCGGAAACGCGACGCATCGCCAACCTCCCCCGTTCAACGCAGTGTGGGCGAAGTCTCCGGCACGGAGACACGGGGCCAGAGGTTGAGCTGATGCGCGACGTACCGGACCGCAAACGGCCACAGAAAATGGGGGGCAGCCGCATGGATCATGGAGGTACGAGCGACCTCCATGACTAAGCCAATGCGGCGCTCAGCAACCCCATTCTGCTGCGAAGAGGCCGGAAGCGTGAACGTCAGGCGGTTGCCGTGCTGCTCATAGAAGGCTCGCAAGAGGTCGGAGGTGAACTCACCACCTCTGTCGGAGTGCCGACGTGGGACAGGAAAGTCCGAGTGGAACCGCTCGCGGAGCTGGAGACGAACAGTGCGGATCCAAGGGATCAAAACATCAGGGACATCCCCCTTGCGCTGCAAGGGGAAGACCGTGGTGTAACGCGTGAAGTCGCCGACTACCAGCCGGAAGTACCGCTCGTGGCCCTGTCCATGGACGCGGGCTGGGCCCAACACGTCCAGGTGGAGAGTCTTCAGTGGAGCCTCTGTGGGAGGGAACGAGGAGGAGTGAGGAGCGGCGCGCTGCCGCCCCTTGACGCAAGGAATGCAGGGCGGCGCAGGCGAGGGAGGGAGGGAGGGCAGAGACCTAGGAAGACCAGAGACCAGGGAGCGAGAGTGCATGCCACGAAGGCGAGGCAGGGAGGGGTGACCAGGGCGGTGGTGCCAAAGGAGAGTCTGGTGCGACAGGCTGCGACACTCACACCGGGTAGCTACCTATGCCGACGCGTACAGCTGAGGAGACAAAGGGGTGGGGCGTGACGCAGTGGTGAGAGTGTACGGACTGGACCCAGGCGCACAGGTGAACGTGGCCAGGTGGCGGCCGGTCCGAGAGCACGTGCAGATCGCCACACGCTGTCCTCCAGGAGTAAAGGTGTCAACCCAGTGATCCTGAAGGACGGCGGTGCTCAACAGGTTCGTAGAGAACGAGGGGAGGTGGAGACCAGACAGCTCACCAGACGGGACCGCCGGACACGGAAGCACAGTAGTGGTCCGTGCTAGCACTGGGCCCCCAGAGGGGTCAGCCAGTGAGACAGGGACAGGTGCAAGGAGGGGAGTGACTGTGGTGCTATCGCGAAAGAAACAGCGGGAAGCACCAGAGTCAAGTGTAAAGGTGTGCAAAGCTTGAGCGGACGCAGTACCAGGGAGAGCAGACTCGCTAGCACCTAGGGCTGCAGACTCTATACCTGGGTCAGGCGGCACAGACAAGTAGCAGTCACCCTCAGCACTAACAGTCAATGCATACATGGCAGCAAGAATTGCATCATAGTCAAGATCAAAGACAGGAACACCACGCCTAGACAGGTCTGCCCAGTGGGGAAACTCAGTAGCCTCAGGAAACTTGGCGCGCCAGGTGTCGCTAAGCCTAGAGAAGCAGCGATACTCAGTGTGAAAACCGTTGCATGGGCGACCAGTGCGGGGGCCTATGCGAATGATATAGGGGCAGCGAACAGGACCCCCAGACGCCCCATGCTGAGCATACCAGTCATGAAGCTGCTGAGGGGAGGGGGTCTGCTACTGACGCTGCTGCTGCTGCTGTCCCTGGCCACCACTGGAGCTCCCCTTCTGGCCGGATCAACTCCAGCCCCCACCACCGCTGCCACCACCGCTCCCTCCTCCCCCACTACCGCCGCTGCCACCCCCACCGCTCCCAGTGCCACCGCCGCCCCCACCACCACCTCCACCCCCACGACCACCCCCACCACCTCCACCTCCCCCACCGCCTCCACCACTGCCCCCTCCATCGCCACCCCCACCTCCCCTGCCACCCTTGCCGCCCCTGGCGCTGCGGCGCTTCCCACTAGGAGCGGAAGCAGCCCCGACCTTCTCAGCACCAAGGTAGTCGAGAGCAGCAGCAGCGGAGGCGTAGGAGGGGGCAAGAGGGGAGGGGGAGCACCCCTCAAAGAGGGGAGTGCGAGGAGTGCCACGAGCAGCACCTGCAGCGAGAATGTTCTTTTCGGCTGCTAGGAGGTGCGTCTCGAAGTCGTCGACAGTGAGAGTGGTAGGGTCTAGTGTGAGAAAGTGGTCCCTGACGGAGCGAAGAGTGTCAGGGAGGCGGGTGACGAGGAAGTAGAGAGTAAAGTACATCGGGGGTTGATTCTGGGTGAGGAACTCGTCTGAGAGGGCAGTACGAAAGCGAGTGTCGCTAGTGCGCAGGTGAGAGATAAGGTCATCAGCAGTGGTGAACGAGGACAGGTCGGGGAACAGGTAGGGTAGCATAAGGCGACCTAGGGCTGCAGTGGCCGGGGAAGAGTAGCGGGCAACTACAGCGTCATACAGTGCCTTAGCAGTCTTGTGCTGGCTAAAATGCGTGCGCTCTGTGATCGGCAGATGGTTGCGAATAGCGAGGCGCGCAGCAGCATCGCGGGTTTGCCACTGTGAGCGGTCGAGAGCAGTAGCAGTGTCAGCAGGAGGAACGGCAGTGCCAGACGCGTGATCGAACAGTGAAACACCGTCCTTGGCATCAGTCATAAGAAACAGTTGCTGGTCGTCGAGCCAGGCGGCAAACTCTATCGGGCGACCGTCAGGATCTGTTACAATCCCAAGGGGGACTTAGCGAAGGATCGCTCAGGGTTGATCGCAGAGTGGTGTTGCAGCGGAAGCTTGAATCTCAGGTCAGAGTGAATGTAAATGACTGAGTTGATAAAAGCATGCATACATCGAGTTTATATAAGAGTACAGGGGAATACGAAAGGACCTAGGCTAGCCATGTACTCTAAGGGGTACATTCCCTTATTGCAGCGAGAAATTTAAACCGTGCGGCGCGGGAACCCGTTTCAAACCTGTTCCCGCTCTTTTCACTTCAAGTGTTTCTGCTTGCATCGGTCTTGGTAAGACGGTTGCTGTGTCGCTTCGATTCTTCTGACTCTTCGACTTCGTACTCGGTAGAGTCGGCTCCTGCAGCATACAGGAATGCCTTCTCACAAAACTTCATATCGTAACACTCCCCTTTATTCCTGGGCGCAGGAGGAGCTTGACCACTCTGGTGAGGTCAGAGCAGTGCTTGTACTGCTGACGTGGCAGACGCTTGGTGAGGAAGTCTACTGCCATCTCGGTAGTCGGGCAGTAGGCGAGGTCAACATTTCCCTGGTCAATTTCGTCCTTGATGAAAAAATACCGAAGCGCGATGTGCTTCGTGCGGTTCACGAAACCTGGCTTGTTCGCGATCCTGATGGCACTCTGGTTGTCGCAGTGAAGGCGAAAGGTGGGCGAGGTTGGAATTTTCGCCTCCTGTAACAGCTCCTGCAGGTACAGGCCTTCGCGAACTGTTGCTGTCGCGGCGATGTATTCTGCTTCAGCCGATGACAGGGCAACCAGCTCCTGCTTCTGTGAGTTCCAGGAAATTGGTCCTGTTGGTTCCAGGTGGAAAACGAAGCCGGTTCGGGACCGTCGATTGTCAAGATCAGCGGCATGATCTGCGTCCACGTAGCCGTTGAGGTTGGAGGAGGTCGTTGTCAGCGTGGAGTAGGAGAGCCCAATGTCAGGTGTGGAAACGAAGTACTACAGGGCGCGCTCCAGGTCCAGCTGGTTCTCAGCTACTGGCTTGCGGGAGTACTGTGCCAGTTGGCTGGCGATGTACGAAAGGTCGGGTCGGCAGGTGACAGAGGCGAATAGTAGGCACCCCAATTTCTGCTGGTACATTTGGAGTCCTGCGGGCGACAGGGGTTTGTTGTCCGGTTTGTAGTTGGTACTGGGGTTGCGGTAAGGAGTTGAGAGTGGTGCGGGCGAAATGTCGAAGCGTTCCCCCAGCTGCTCTGCATACTTGGAGGCTGACAGGTGAATTGCTTCTGGCGCGTAGGTGATGTTCAGGCCCAGAAATTGTTTCACACTGTGGTTGATGGTGATGTCAACGCGCTGCGCCAGGTTCTTCTCAAAGTGATTAAGGAGCTTGTTGCAGGTGCCCGTGTACGGCAGATCATCGACGTAAACTGTCAGGAGGATGTAGTCGCCACTGAAGTGAAGACGATACATTCCCGGGTCGTGTGGCAGCTGCTTGAAACCGATTTCGAGAAGGATCTTGTGCAGATGCTGCTGCCAGAGACGAGGCGCTTGCTTGATCCCATAGAGGGATTTCTTCAGCTGACAGGCCCTGGAGTCCCCTTCTCCGTAGGTGTGAGGCTGCTCCACAAAAATGGTAGCGTCCATTAACGCGTATAAGAACGCGTTCTTCACGTCGATTTGTCGCAGTGGTAGGTGCTTAGCGGCGGCAATGGCAAGTAGTATCCGGACGGATGTGTGACGACTGACGGGAGCAAAAGTCTGGTCGAAGTCGATGCCGTCTCACTGATCGTACCCGCGTACGACCCAGCATGCCTTGAATCGTTCGATGGTGCCGTCAGCGTTAGTCTTCAAGCGAAAAAACCCATTTTCCGCTGAGTACTCTCCTCCCCTTCACTACTGCACGATCGACGAGGACCCATGTGTCTCGAGACTCCAGTGCCTTTAGTTCCGTGTCCATCGCGGCACGCCACTCCTTGGCGTGAGGGCGGTTAGGGCCTGGCGAGGGTTCTTTGGCTCCACGGCTCGTGCGAGTGTGGTGACAGACGTGTGTAGGCCGAGAAGTTGTAGGCCGGACACATTGGTGGTGTCTGTGTTGGTAGAGACTTCCACCACGTCGTCATCTCCGCTTTCGTAGCCGGATGCAGCGGTGCTTGGCTCTGCTTGGCGTCGTGACGGCCCTGGCGCAGGGTCATCGTCACTGTCATCGTCGTCATCGTCGCGCGGGCGAGGCGGGATGTTGGGGTGTTCGTCGGTGTCATCGCGGTCCAGTGCTGCTGCTGCTGCTGCTTCGTCTTCTGGAGTCGCAAAGCTGCGACCGCTGTTGACGTAGCCGCGTGCCTGGTTGCGGCGCTCATCCTCGATCCATTGCTTTAAGGTGAGCCGCTCATAGAAGAGAATGTCACGCGCGGGAACGATCTCCTTTCTGTCAATGTCAAGAATAAGCCACCCTTTGTGCTCATGACTGAGCCCCAGATGAATTCCCCAGCGCGCGCGATGAACGAACTTGCCGATTGTGGCCGAGGTCGGCCGGTATTGCACCATGCACCCCTAAACCCTCAGCATGGAGGGATCTCCCCTTGAGCCGGTCCACTTCATGTGAGGGGACAAGTTGTCCCTGTTGGCGGTGGTGGAGAGAAGGTTGTGCAGGCGCACCGTGTGGTTCATGGCGTAGGGCCAAAACTTCTTTGGCAGGCCGGACTGGTTCATGAGGGCGCGGACTTTTGTCATGAGTGTGCGGTTGACCCTCTCTGCGACGCCTTGCTGCTGGTGAGCATAGGGGAGAGAGATCTCATGTTTGATCCCTTTCTCGGTGAGGACACTCTCCAGTTCGTTGCTGCGAAATTCCTTGGCCCCGTCACTCTGCCAGATCTTCAACTTCCTTCCTGACTGCCGCTGCGCGTGCGCGAGGAAGATGTGGAACACTTCCGGAGCCTTGGAGCGAGCGTCGACATTGGCGATCCACACGTGGCGCGAGTAAGCGTCGATGAAGGTCAGCGTGTATTTTTCGCCGTTGAGTCTGTCGCAGGTGAGCACGATGAAGTCGCTGTACACCTTCTCCAGCTTCTTGTAACGGTTGGTGCTAGGCTCCAGAGAGGGGTAGGCGCTGTGGGAGAGCGCAGCTGTGGGGCAGACAGTGCAAGTGATCGGGTGAGGGGTGTTGTGTGGTTCTGTTCCGTCGGGGCGTAGCAGTGCTCCTGGTGGGAAAACCTTAGCATTGAGGCAGTTGGCGAGGGTTTGGCGCGAGGGGTGCCCCAGTCGCTGATGCCAGAGGTCTTCGTCGGCGCGAATGTCGGAGGTGCGTTTATAACGTGCGTAGTGTTCCGCTACTTCTTCTTCGGTAAGTTGCAGGATCTGGAGTGGGGGTTCTTCCTCTTCTCCTAGTTCTGCTTCGTTGTCCGGCTCCTCTGCATCTGCTTCTGCTGTTGTCTCCCCTTCTGCAGGTGCCGTTGTGAGATAAAGAGGGCGAGAAATTCACGGTCGGGGATGGCGGTGAGCGGGATCGAGGTGCCTTCAATGAAGCGAGCGAACGGATCTGGGCGAGAGATTGGACCAAGTGAGTCCCGCGGCGGAGTTGGTGGTATATTCTCCTCCTCAATCTCCGACCAGTGATCACTCCAGCGGTGAGGTGAGCGAGGTCGTTCGCGGGTGCGTGGGGGTCGGCCAAGAGGAATGGCAACGCGTGGTGATTCTTCTCCGCGCTCAGCTTTCATCTCTCGTTCAGATTCCTCCAGTTCTTCTTGTGTGAGCTCCCCTTCTTCGAGCTCTGTTGTTCCCCATCCTCCCGTGGTGACCATGCCGCTTGTGCTAGCTCCCCATGCGCCAGTGGCGGATGCCCAGGTTGCGCCGCCTTCCGGTTCGAAATCCTCGTCTCCCCATGCTCCTCGTCGGGCTGATTCTTCGTCCCATCCTGCCGCGATACGCTCCTCATACAGCTTTTGTTTCTTTTCTGCCCGGGCCTTATCCTTTTCTTCCTTGACGCTCAGCTCCCCTTCTGCGTCAGGGTCCTTCCAAGCTGGGTCAATTTCACGGCGGTAAACTTCGCGGGTGTATAGACGCGGTCGTCCTTCTGCGTCGAAGGTGGTGGTGTTAGCTTCTAAGACGAACCGGAGGTTGTCGGAGTATGTTCACTCCGCTTGCTGACGTCCGGGGTCATTGGATGGTTCGCCGAAGATGCGGTAAGATGACACAGCGAGTTCTTGTTCGGCCATACCATTGGGTTCTGTCTCGGCGCTCTCCGCCTCCTGAATTGCCGCGTACTCTTTCTCGACTTGCCTTGTGCGGCTGGCAGTAGGTGTGTGACAGGTGGTGCAGAGACCATTGATGTCTGGCTCGTGCAGGTTAATCTCGCGGGGATGGGGGCTGCGGCGAACCCACGGTCGTCCGTCTGGGTGCTCCCATGCTTTCTTGTCCATGTAGGCGAATTCGAGAGGGACGAGGTCCACGAGCTCGTCGGATGATGCTTGGCATGGAGGTACGTCGAAGTCTAGGACGTAGATCCCATTGATTGAGCGGGCTCGTCCGAGATACTTGAACGACTCGGGCGGTGTGTCAGGGGGAGCGTAGGTGAGAATGGACACCGTAGTGTGGCGAGGTCCGTGGTGAGGATGACACCGCAGTCGCGAAGTTGTCCTGCTGAGAGGAGGTTGAAGCGAAGGTTTGGGACGTAGAGTACGTCATTGAACGAGATGTGTGTGTTGCTGTCTCGTTCTTGCAGGACCACGATGCCTTGCGCATTAGCGCGTAGTTGCTCGTTGTTGGCGACGGTGACGTAAGTTGCGGGAGCGCGGCTCAGGTTTGAGACGTATCGCGTGGATCCTACCATGTGCTGTCCGCAGCAGCTGTCCAGGTACCAGGTTTTGTAATTGTCGGTGTTGTTTCTGCACAGAAGTAGCGCCAGTCGTGGAGTCACCAGTTTTGCCTTGTAGCGCCTGTGGAAGAAGGGGTCTTCGTCTTCCTTCCATCCCACCGGTACGTAGTGTTGATTGTCATGTGGGGGGCTCTCCCGCAGTGTGATTGGCTGATTCCAATCCTGCTCGTCTTCGTCGTATAGGTAATAGTGGTCTTCAGTGAGGGGATTATTCCAACCCTCTTCTGGCTCAAGAAGTCTTCCTTGGATCTCATTTTCTTCGTCAGGTTCAGCAGTGCGACGTCGGCGCGTCGCCATATTTGCGATGATATTTCTAGGAGCTCCCGATTGAGATCCTTGAGTTTGCTGATGTTGGTGTTGTGCAGGAGAACGAGATGTCTGATGCTGAGCCTGAGAGTGACGAGCGTCTTGTCGGCCGACCCAGTTGTTGTGGTGAGTGGAATTTGGGTGGCGATATTTGGATCGGGATTTGCATCGATCCGTTGAGTGTCCGAAGACTTTGCATGTTTTGCAATAATGGCGCCTTGGTTGTCGTCGCTCTTCACGGTTGTCTGCGTAGAAGGCGAGGCGCTCTCGGCGCGGCGCGGAGCTTGTTCTGCTCGAGTCCATGTCTTGCTGTTCAGTCAGGAGTGTGGCGCATAGCGCGGCTTCTGAGATAATCCCTCGCTGTCGGAGTAGCGCTTTACAGGGCTTCCACTCTGGCCCGAGTCCTTGAAGAACTATGTTGACAAAAATCTCTTCCGAGATTGCGCTCCCATGCTTCGTGATCTGGTCACTGATGTTGCGACAGCGGTTGATATAAGAATTCGCTTTCTCCCCGTGCCCCATCTTTGTCTCCATGAGTTGCTGCAGGAGCCTGCTGGCGGTGACCGAGTCCTTCGGCTGATAAACCTCAACGAGGTGCTTCCAGGCTTCCAAGGCTGGAGCGGTGCTCTCTTTGTAGGAGCGGATGCTAAGTTGTTCCACAGGCGTCATGTTTCGCAGCAGCACACTGTACTGAGAGAAATGAGGAATGAATGACTAAGGGAAAAGTTGGGTACAAGTACAAACCCTAGAAATTTGTTGTACCCCATATGTGCTACCCCACTATAGCCTACATAGGCTAAGTCATATAAGTCTGACACACCCCCATAGGCAAAGTGGGGGAGAACAAGGGGTCACAAGACCAGTCAAGCAAAGCAAAGCAAGCTCAGGGTGGATCACAACGTCACCACACAGTCCGAGCACAAGAGCAAGGCCACAAGGCCAGTTCACATGCAAGATCATATATAAAGGTAAACAAGCAAGTGCAGGTATAGAAGGATCACAGTACAAGCAAGGTTAAGAAGTGAGCAAGTGAGGCCAAGTAGGCACAAGACCTAGCATCGTACAGAAGCGCTGATGATCACAAGGCGGAAGTGCCTTGGTAAAGATATCAGCAGTGTTGGCCTCAGAGGCCACGTAAGCAAGGCGCAGCTGACCACGCTGCTGCAGCTCACGAGCAAGGAAGTAGCGAAGAGCAATGTGCTTCGTTCTGTGCTCCAGTCTGTGCTCCCGACACAAGGCCAGCATGGCCTTGTTGTCTACGTACAGAACTGGAGGAGAACGAGGCGGCTCTCCTAGGTCAGTCAGCAGGTAGGTGAGCCAGCGTAGCTCCTGTGCAGCCATGGCCCCCGCGTAGATCTCAGCCTCACAGCTGGAGCCGAGAACAGAAGACGAGCGGGTAGACCGCCACGAAACAGAGCCGGAGCCAAGGCTGAAGGTGTAACCCTGTGACGACCGCTGCGTAGCCTGGTCGTCAGCCCAAGAAGCATCTGCGTGACCTGTGAGGACCACTCGACGTCGCCCTCCAAGCACTAACCCCATGCCCGACGTACTGCACAAGTAGCGCAACACCCTCTTCGCTGCAGCCATGTGCTCTGGTCGGTGTCTCCCAGGAGCAACATAGCGTGCCAAGATGCTAAGAGGGTATGCGAGGTCAGGTCATGTGCAGGTCATCAGGTACATGAGGCAGCCAACAAGCTCTGGGTACGGGCCACTCGGCTCTTCGGACTCATCCGAAGGCAGAGCTGAGAGCGAATGGCGAGTAGACAGAGGAGTGGCCTGAGGCGAGGAGTACGTGAAGTCGAAGCGCTGAAGGACCTGCTGCACCATGTGTGACTGAGTCAGGGTAATGGTGCGCTGTGCTCTGTCCCGGGTGATCTGCAAGCCAAGGTAGCTGCGCAGTTCACCCAGCTCTGTGCACGTGTGTCTCTTCTGCAGCTCGGACTTCACGTGGGCGAGTCCAGCAGTGTCAGCAGTGGCAAAGACCAAGTCGTCGACGTACACGAGGATGTAGAACGACGGCAAAGAGGTGTCGGTGCGCAGAAACAGCGACGGGTCGGCAGTAGAAGGAGCAAACCCAAGAGTCGCAAGTGTAGTCCTCAGTGTGTCGTGCCACTCACGGGGCGCCTGGCGGAGACCGTAGACTGGCCGCCGGAGGCTCCACTGGGTACCAGGAGGAAACGACCCAGTGAAGCCAGGTGGGCGGCGCAGCCAGACCTCCTCGTGCAGGCTGCCCTGCAGGAAAGCTGTGCTGAAAGTCAAGAGAGTGAAGCTCGTAGTCGCGCTGAGCGGCTATGTGCAGCAGCACCCGAAGAGTGGTCATCTTCGGGGTGGGAGAGAAGGTCTGAAAGTAGTCAACTCCCTGCCGCTGACTGAAGCCTCGAGCCACGTAACGCGCCTTGAAGACAGGCGGAGAACCCGGCGGCCGCTTCACCCTGAAAATCCACATGCCACTGACGATGTTCGCCCCAGGTGGGGGAACCTCGTCGACGTAGGTGCCTGTGGACTTCCAGGAAGCCATCTCTGCGTCCATGGCTGACTGCCACTGTGAGGAGTAGGGACCCTCGATCGCCTCAGCGTACGATCGAGGAGTCGGGATGTCTGGTGCATCCGGGTCTCCCTCAGGGGCAATCAGCGTGGACACGAGATGAGGCAAAGCAGCAGCAAAACACTGGAACTCCTCCTGCCTGTCCTCAAGGACGTCCGTGCTAAGAGCACACTCACCCCCGACGGACGGAGGACAGACAGACTCAGACTCAGCAACGAGACTAGCGGCGTAGTCCAGACGACAGCGAGCAGCAAAGTCAACAAGCTCAGCAACTAAGGCAGACGCAGCAGTGGACTCAAAGGAAGGGTCAGTGACAACAGTGGCCAGGAGACGCGTGACAGTAGGACTGGCAGCACGAAGAGAGTCAGACTCCGGGTCAGCAAGAACAGGAAGAGAGGACTCTGGAGGAGACGGCAACGGGACACGCAGAGGAGCAGTGGAAGGACGCAGTGCCATCTGGTGTGTGCCTGGGACCGCAGGAGGACGCAGACGCGGAGCACGACCACTAGTGCGAGCAGCACGAACAGGCGACGCAGGACGAGACGCAGGCTCACGACGCTCAGCAAGACCTCCAGTAGGACCAGTGTAGGGAGAAGGAGCAGGTAGGGGGGAGGCGGGCTGTAACTGTGACCGCGACTGGACAGGCTGTGGACACTCTAAGGGAGGAGCAGGACCAGTAGAGGGGGGGAGACCAAGAACCTGCTCAAGGAGCGGAACGAAGTACGGCCTCGGCCGCGCAGCGCCTCCAGAACCAGCAGGGACAGCACCAGTACCCCCAGCGGCAGCACCAGCGCCAGCAGCACCTCCAGCTCCAACAGCGCCAACTCCAGCACCCTCAGAAGCACCAGCGCCAGCAGAACCACCAGCGCCAACACCCCCAGCAGCTCCAGCTCCAGCAGCTCCAGCAGCTCCAGCAGCACCAACTCCAGCAGGACCGTCAGCTCCAGTTCCGCCAGCAGCTCCAGCAGAACCTCCAGCAGGACTAAGTCCAGCAGCCCCAGCAGCACCCCCAGTCCCAGCAGCTCCAGTACCGCTAGTACGAGCACCTCCAGGACCAGCAGTACCAGTAGTACCTCCAGCTCCAGCAGCACGGCTCCAGCGCCGGGCAAACCACTCGCGCAGCCCCTGCGGAGAGAGTAGCTCCCGCCTCGACGAAGCACCGCCAGAGGCCACACGAGCAGACCCAGCACCCCCAGGCTCCGCACCCCCAGGCTCCGTACCCCCAGGCTCAGCACCCCCAGGCTCCGCACCCCCAGGCTCAGCACCCCCAGACTCAGCACCCCCAGGCTCAGCACCCCCAGGCTCCGCACCCCCAGACTCAGCACCCCCAGACTCAGCACCCCCAGGCTCAGCACCCCTAGACTCAGCACCCGCAGGCTCAGCGCCCCTAGCAGCACCAGAGTCAACAGCTACCTCGACGGGCTCGACTGCGTCTACCTGTGACACACCTGACGGGGCGGGACCCTGAGGGGGGAGAGGGTCTACCGGGGGAGGACCTGGCGCAAGGAAGAGCGGCGGCGGGGGGGGGGGGCGCAGTACGGTAGGGGAAGAGACGGTAGTAAGGCACCGACTCGTCAAAGGTGACGTCCTGGGAGGACAGAACACGGCGCGAGGTGGGGTGGTAAAACTGCCAACCAGGCGCGTCAGGGGGGAAGCCAAGGAAGACGCAGGGAACAGCACGGGGGGACAGCTTGTCCGCAGACAAGTCGCGGACAAACGCCCGAGATCCCCAGACCCGAAACGCAGACGCATCGCCAACCTTCCCCGTCCACCGCAAGGTGGGGGAGGTCTCTGGCAAGGAGACCCGGGGCTGAAGGTTGAGCTGATGCGCTGCGTACTGAACCGCAAACGGCCACAGAAAATGGGGAGCAGCCGCATGGATCATGGACGTACGAGCGACGTCCATGACCATGCCAATGCGGCGCTCAGCAATCCCATTTTGTTGTGGAGAGGCCGGAAGCGTGAAGGTCTGGCGGATGCCCTGTGCACGACAGAAGGCTCCCAGACGGGCAGAGGAAAACTCCCCGCCTCTGTCAGAGTGCAGACGCAGAACAGGAAAGTCCGAGCCGAAACTCTCTCTGAGCTGGAGACGAGCTGCGCGGATCCAGTCGATCAACACCTCAGTGACGTCACCCTTGCTGCGCAAGGGGAACACCGTGGTGTAACGCGAGTAGTCGTCAACCACCAACAGGAAGTAACGCTCGTGATCCTGGCCACGGACGCGGGCGGGGCCCCACACGTCCATGTGAAGAGTCTGCAGGGGAGCCTCTGTCGGAGGAAACTCGGAGGAGTGAGGGGTGGCGCGCTGCCGCCCCTCGACGCAGGGAACGCAGGTAGGGGCAGGCCCCGGAGGGAGGGGAGGGAGGGACCGGGGGAGACCAGAGACAAGGACACGGGAGGCCATGCCTCGGAGACGAGGCAGGGAGGGTTGACCAAGGCGGTGGTGCCAAAGGAGAGTCTGGTGGGACAGGAGACGACACGAGCAGGGAGCAGACTCAGGACCAGACCTGGACGCTGCAGCAAACACCTGACTCGACGCAGCTACCTGACCAGACTCAGCAACCGGAGGAGACTCAGTAGTCAGTGTGTACAGGCTCGACCCCGGTCGATGTCAGAACATTATATAGCTTATGCTGTTGTGTAGGCTATAGTGGGGTATCCCATAAGGGGTACAACCCAATTAGGGTTTCCCATATGTACTCACTTCATTCATAGTTCAAACATTCTCGTTCTTATTTCACATGGAATCAGAGCAGGTCCCCTCCTAGGGACTGCTTCTAGGGCCCACCGAAGCGCGCCCCGAGGCGCGTTTTCCTTTTTTTTTTTTTTAGCGACCCTCCGTGTCGCCCCTCGCGGCCCCGCCGCCCTCCCTTCGTGGCCCCGCCACTCTGCTCAAGCGGCCCTGCTGCCCTTCCTTCGCGGCCTCGCCGCCCTACTAACGCGGCCCCGCCGCCCTTCCTTCACGGCCCCGCCGCCCTGCTCGCGCGGCCCAGCCGCCCTCTGCTTCGCGGCCCCGCCGCCCTGCTCACGCGGCCCCGCCGCCCTCTGCTAAGCGGCCCCGCCGCCCTGCTACAGCGGCCCAGCCGCCCTCACGTCGCGGCCCGCCCGCCCTCTGCTTCGCGGCCCCGCCGCCCTGCTCACGCGGCCCCGCCGCCCTGCTCACGCGGCCCCGCCGCCCTCTGCTAAGCGGCCCCGCCGCCCCACTACAGCGGCCCCGCCGCCCTCACGTCGCGGCCCGCCCGCTGCCCTACCTGCGGCCCGCCAGCCGCCCTACCTGCGGCCCGCCCGCCGCCCTAACTGCGGCCCGCCCGCCGCCCTACTTGCGGCCCTACCGCCGCCCTGCCTGCGGCCCGCCCGCCACCCTACCTGCGGCAAGCCCGCTGCCCTACCTACGGCCCCCCCCCGCCGCCCTACCTACGGCCCGCCCGCCGCCCTACCTGCGGCCCTACCGCCGCCCTACCTGCGGGAGCCGCCTAGCAGCAGAACCGCCGGGAGCCGAGCCGCCCTGCCGCCGAGCCGCCCGGGAGCCGAGCCGCCCTGCCGCCGAGCCGCCCTGCCGCCGAGCCGCCCGGGAGCCGAGCCGCACTGCCGCCGAGCCGCCCAACAGCCGAGCCGCCCAGCAGCCGAGCCGCCCTGCCGCCGAGCCGCTGAGCAGCCGAGCCGCCCTACTGCCGAGCCGCCCGACCTGCCCTGTCCGGTGAGCACAGCCCCACTGTCACTGCGTGCCCTTCCCCTACTGCTTGCACTGCTCGTCTGTCGTCGTCATGGCTACCCCTAGTGTCCTCGCTTTTGACGCTGAGGGTCGAGCCATTGACTTTGAGGTCTGGGTCGACGACCTGCAGCTGTTCTTACAGTGCGATAGGGCGGACGGTCTTTCCCTCTTTGACCTCACCTCTGGCGCCTCTCCTGCCCCTGCTACTGATGCTGACCCCACTGTTCGCTCTCAGTGGGCCACCCGCAATGCTGCTGCACGTCTTGCTGTGCGTCGCCACCTGCCTACCACTGAGCGCGCGCACTTTAGTCAGTACAAGAGTGCTCAGACCTTGTACGACGCTGTAGTTGCGCGCTACTCTTCCCCTGCCACTGCTGCCCTGAGCCGCCTCATGCTACCGTACCTCTTTCCTGACCTTACTGCCTTTCCCACTGTCGCTGACCTCATTACGCACCTCCGCACTAGTGACACTCGCTACCGCGCCGCCCTTCCTGCTGAGTTCTGCGCCAAGAACCCCCCCCCCATGTACATCACTCTCTATTACATAGTCACACGCCTCCCTGACTCCCTTCGCGTAGTCAGGGACCACTACCTCTCGGTCTGTCCCACCACTCTCACTGTCGACCTCCTCGAGAAGTCCCTCCTGGCGGCGGAGAAGAGCATCGTCGCTGTAGGAGCCTCTCGTGGTGACCCTCGCACCCCCATCTTTGAGGGGTGCTCTCCTTCCCCCCTGCTGCCCTCTGTTGCCTCTGCTGCTGCTGCCGACCTGCTTGGTCTTGAGTCGGTCTGCGCGGCGTCTGCCCCTAGCGGGAGACGCCGCCCTGGCAGGGGCAAGGGGGGCAAGGGCGCGGGTGGAGCTGGCGGGGGCGGTAGAGGAGGCGGTGGAGGCGGAGGAGGGAGTGGGGGTGACGGTTGGAGTGGTGGCGGGGGCGGTGGTGGCGGTGGCAGCAGCGGAGGAGGAGGCGGTGGTGGCGGCATCGGTGGGAGCGGAGGCAGCGGTGGTGGTGGAGGTGGAGGCAGCGGTGGCGGAGGGGGTGGAGCTGGTCGGGGTGGTGCCCCGCAGCGTAGCGGCCCTAGTGGTGGCCAGCGTCAGCAGCAGCAGCAGCAGCAGCAGCAGCAGCGTTCGCGGGACATCCCCCCGCCCCAGCAGCTCCGTGAGTGGTACACGCAGCGTCAGCGGGGTGGGGGTTTTGGTCCGTGCACCTACGTCCTTCGTTCCGGTGACCGCGCGGGTGAGCAGTGTGGGGGTGCGCACCCCACTCAGCGCTGCTTTGGCCGCCTGACGGACGCTTGGCGTCAGCAGTTCCCCGAGGCCAGTGAGATTCCCCGTTGGGGAGAGCTGTCTAGGGCTGGCGTAGCTATCTTTGATCTTGACTTTGATGCTATCCTTGCTGCCATATATGCTGTGACTATTAGTGAGGAGGGTGACTGTTACCGGTGTTTCCCGCCCGACCCGGGCATTGGTACTGCTACGCTAGGTACTTCTGAGGCTGCTGCTCTAGGTGCCAGTGCGTCTGCACTCTCAGGTACTGGTGAGGCTGCGCTCTCAGGTACTGCGTCGGCTTCGGCCTCCCTCACCTTCACGCTTGACTCAGGGGCTTCTCGCTCCTTCTTTCGAGACCGCACCACACTCACGCCGCTTGGCCGGCCGGTTGCAGTTTCCCTGGCTGACCCCACTGGGGGTCCAGTCCTCTCTCACTTCTCCACTGTCCTCCCGTGTCCGGCTGCCCCCTCGGGCACCTTGTCTGGTCTGTACCTCCCCTCGTTCTCGACGAACTTGGTGAGTGGTGCTGACCTCCAGGATGCGGGGGTTCACCAGTTT
The DNA here is from genome assembly GCA_947471745.1 of Closterium sp. Naga37s-1. Classification (NCBI taxonomy): domain Eukaryota; kingdom Viridiplantae; phylum Streptophyta; class Zygnematophyceae; order Desmidiales; family Closteriaceae; genus Closterium; species Closterium sp. Naga37s-1. The sequence goes on from CANJKZ010000003.1 coordinate 1,972,919, forward strand.
ACTCCTGCGAGTCAGCGGGTGACCCACTGCTCGGACGCCCGCACAGGCCGACACCTGGCCACGTTCTCGCGTCGGCCGGGGTCGAGTCTCTACACACTGACCACTGCGTCTCCTCCTGTCCCTGCGTCTGGCCAGGTAGCTGCGTCGGGTCAGGTGTTTGCTGCTGCGTCCAGGTCTGGTCCTGAGTCTGCCCCCTGCTCGTGTCGCCGCTTGTCTCACGAGACTCTCCTGTGGCACCACCGTCTTGGCCACCCCTCCTTGCTTCGTCTTCGGGGCATGGCTTCCCGTGTCCTTGTCTCTGGTCTTCCCCGGTCTCTCCCTCCCCTTCCTTCGGGACCCGGACCTTCTTGTGTCCCCTGTGTCGAGGGGCGGCTCCGGGCTGCCCCTCACTCCTCCCAGTTCCCCCCGACAGAGGCTCCACTGCAGACGCTTCACATGGACGTGTGGGGCCCCGCCCGCGTCCGTGGGCAGGGTCACGAGCGCTACTTCCTGCTGGTGGTTGACGACTACTCGCGTTACACCACAGTCTTCCCCTTGCGCAGCAAGGGTGATGTCACTGAGGTGTTGATCGACTGGATCCGCGCAGCTCGTCTCCAGCTCAGGAGGAGCTTCGGCTCGGACTTTCCGGTTCTGCGTCTGCACTCTGACCGAGGTGGAGAGTTCTCCTCTGGCCTTCTGCGAGCCTACTGTCGTGCACGAGGCATCCGCCAGACCTTTACGCTTCCGGACTCTCCACAGCAAAATGGGATTGCTGAGCGCCGCATTGGCATGGTCATGGACGTCGCTCGTACGTCCATGATGCATGCGGCTGCCCCCCATTTTCTGTGGCCGTTTGCGGTTCGGTACGCGGCGCATCAGATCAACCTTCACCCCAGGGTCTCCCGGCCGGAGACCTCCCCAGCTCTGCTGTGGACGGGGAAGGTCGGCGATGCGTCTGCGTTCCGTGTCTGGGGATCTCGGGCGTTTGTCCGCGACTTGTCTGCGGACAAGCTGTCCCCTCGTGCTGCTCCCTGTGTCTTCCTCGGCTTCCCCCCTGACGCTCCAGGGTGGCAGTTCTACCACCCCTCCTCTCGGCGTGTTCTGTCCTCCCAGGACGTCACGTTCGACGAGTCAGTCCCCTTCTACCGCCTCTTCCCCTACCGCACTCCTTCCCTCCCCCCGCCACCGCACTTCCTTGTGCCAGGTCCCCCCCTGGTAGACCCCCTTCCCCCTCAGGGTCCTGCCCCTTCAGGTGTGTCCCAGGTAGACGCAGTCGAGCCGGTCGAGGTTGCTGGTGACTCTGGTCCTGCTGCGAGTGCTGAGCCTGAGGGTGCTGAGTCTGGGGGTGCTGAGCCTGGGGGTACTGCGACTGGGGGTGCTGAGCCTGGGGGTGCGGAGTCTGGGAGTGCTGAGCCTGGGGGTGCTGCGACTGGGGGTGCTGAGCCTGGGGGTGCGGAGTCTGGGGGTGCTGAGCCAGGGGGTGCTGCGTCTGGAGCTGCTGAGCCTGGAGCTGCTGAGCCTGCGGCCACTGGACCTCCCCTTGTGCCGTCTGGCGGTGCGGGACCTGGCGTTTCTCCGGTTGCTTCGCCTCGGCGGGAGCCCCTCTCTCCACAGGAGCTGCGCGAGTGGTTTGCCAGGCGCTGGAGGCGTGCTGCTGGGGCTGGAGGTTCTTCGGCTGCTGAGGGTGCTGGTGCCGCGGGTCCCGGAGGTGCTGGAGCTGGAGCTGCTGAGGGTGTTGGAGCTGAGGCTACTGCTGACGGTCCTGCTGGGGGTGCTACTGGTGCTGCTGGAGGTCCTGGAGCTGGAGGTGCTACTGGCGCTGGTGCTACCGCTGGGGGTACTGGTGCTGTCCCTGCTGTGTCTGGAGTCGCCGCGCGGCCTAGGCCGTACTTCGTTCCGCTCCTTCAGCAGGTTCTTGGTCTCCCGCCTTCTACTGGTCCTCCTCCTCCCTTAGAGTGTCCACAGCCTGTCCTGTCACAGTTACAGTTACAGCCGGCCTCCCCACTGCCCGCTCCTTCTCCCTACACTGGTCCTACTGGAGGTCTTGCTGAGCGTCGTGAGCCTGCGTCTCGCCCTGCGTCGCCTGTCCGTGCTGCTCGCACTAGTGGTCGTGGTTCGCGTCAGCGTCCTCCTCCTGTCCCTGGCACGCACCGGATGTCTCTGCGTCCGTCCACTGCTCCTCTGCGTGCCCCTTTGCCTTCTCCTCCTGAGTCCTCTCTTCCTGCTCTTCCTGACCCGGAGTCGGACTCTCTTCGTGCTGCCAGTCCTGCTGTCACACGTCTCCTTGCTACTGTCGTCACTGACCCCTCTTTTGAGTCCACTGCTGCGTCTGCGCTTGTTGCTGAGCTTGTCGACTTTGCTGCTCGCTGTCGTCTAGACTACGCTGCCGGTCTTGTTGCTGAGTCTGCGTCTGTCTGTCCTCCGTCCGTCGGGGGTGAGTGTGCTCTTGGCACGGACGTCCTTGAGGACAGGCAGGAGGAATTCCGGTGTCTGGCTGCTGCTTCACCTCATCTCGCGTCCGTACTACTTGCCCCTGAGGGAGACCCGGATGCACTAGACATCCCGACTCCGCGCTCTTACGCGGAGGCCGTAGAGGGTCCCTACTCCTCTCAGTGGCAGGCAGCTATGGATGCAGAGATGGCGTCCTGGAAGTCCACAGGCACCTACGTTGACGCGGTTCCCCCTCCTGGGGCGAACATCGTCAGTGGCATGTGGATCTTCAGGGTGAAGCGGCCGCCGGGCTCTCCACCTGTCTTCAAGGCGCGGTACGTCGCTCGTGGCTTCAGTCAGCGGCAGGGAGTTGACTACTTTCAGACCTTCTCTCCCACCCCGAAGATGACCACTCTTCGGGTGCTGCTGCACATAGCCGCTCAGCGCGACTACGAGCTCCACTCTCTTGACTTCAGTACTGCTTTCTTGCAGGGTAGCCTGCACGAGGAGATCTGGCTGCGCCGTCCACCTGGCTTCACTGGGACTTTCCCTCCTGGCACCCAGTGGAGCCTCCGACGGCCAGTCTACGGTCTCCGCCAGGCACCGCGTGAGTGGCACGACACACTGAGGACTACGCTTGCGGCTCTTGGGTTTGCTCCCTCTACTGCTGACCCGTCGTTGTTTCTGCGCACCGACACTTCTCTGCCGCCGTTCTACGTCCTCGTGTACGTCGACGACTTGGTCTTTGCCACAGCTGACACGGCTGGACTAGCCTACGTGAAGTCCGAGCTGCAGAAGAGACACACGTGCACAGACCTGGGTGAACTGCGCAGCTACCTTGGCTTGCAGATCACTCGGGACAGAGCACACCGCACCATTACCTTAACTCAGTCACACATGGTGCAGCAGGTCCTTCAGCGCTTCGGCTTCACGTACTCCTCGCCTCAGGCCACTCCTCTGTCTACTCGCCACTCGCTCTCAGCTCTGCCTTCGGATGAGTCCGTAGAGTCGAGTGGCCCGTACCCAGAGCTTGTTGGCTGCCTCATGTACCTGATGACCTGCACACGACCTGACCTTGCATACCCTCTTAGCATTCTTGCACGCTATGTTGCTCCTGGGAGACACCGACCAGAGCACATGGCTGCAGCGAAGAGGGTGTTGCGCTACTTGTGCAGTACGTCGGGCATGGGGCTAGTGCTTGGAGGGCGGAGTCCAGTGGTCCTCACTGGGCACGCGGACGCTTCTTGGGCTGACGACCAGGCTACGCAGCGGTCGTCGCAGGGTTACACCTTCAGTCTTGGTTCCGGCTCTGTCTCGTGGCGGGCTACTCGCTCGTCCTCTGTTCTCGGCTCCAGTTGTGAGGCTGAGATCTACGCCGGGGCCATGGCTGCACAGGAGCTTCGCTGGCTCACCTACCTGCTGACTGACCTTGGAGAGCCGCCTCGTTCTCCTCCAGTGCTGTACGTAGACAACAAGGCCATGCTGGCCTTGTGTCGAGAGCAGCGCTTGGAGCACAGAACGAAGCACATTGCTCTCCGTTACTTTCTTGCTCGTGAGCTGCAGCAGCGTGGTCAGTTGCGACTTGCTTACGTGGCCTCTGCGGCCAACACTGCTGATGTGTTCACCAAGGCACTTGCGCCTTGTGACCATCAGCGCTTCTGCACCCAGCTGGGTCTTGTACCTGTCTTGCCTCACTTGCTCTCTTCTTGACCTTGCTTGTACTGTTACATATATATACCTGCTCTTGCTTGTCTAGCTCTATATATATATGTGTACTCCTGCATGTGAACTGGCCTTGTGGCCTTGTCGTTGTGCTCGGACTGTGTGGTGACTTTGTGATCCACCCTGAGCTTGCTCTGCTTTGCTTGACTGGTCTTGTGACCCCTTGTTCTCCCCCACTTTGCCTATGGGGGTGTGTCAGAACATTATATAGCTTATGCTGTTGTGTAGGCTATAGTGGGGTATCCCATAAGGGGTACAACCCAATTAGGGTTTCCCATATGTACTCACTTCATTCATAGTTCAAACATTCTCGTTCTTATTTCACAGTCGACGGGTAAACGTGGCCAAGTGTCGGCCCGTCCGAGCACACGTACAGTGGGTCACCCGCTGACTCGCAGGAGTGAACTGGTCAACCCCCCGATCCTGTAGATCAGCACCACTCACCAAGTTCGTAGAGAACGAGGGGAGGTAGAGACCTGACAGGGTGCCAGAGGGGTCCACGGTAAGACAGTGGAGAAGCGAGCAAGGACAGGTCCCCCAGAGGGGTCCGCCAGGGAGACTGCAACCGGCCGACTAAGCGGCGTAAGCGTGGTGCGGTCTCGAAAGAAGGAGCGGGAAGCACCCGAGTCAAGGGTGAAGGTGTGCAAGGCCTGAGCCGACGTGGTACCTGAGAGAGCAGACTCACCAGCACCTGGGGCAGCAGACGCACTAGCACCTAGAGCAGCAGCCTCACCAGTACCTAGAGCAGCAGCCTCGATGCCCAGGTCAGGCGAAAGACACAGGTAACAGTCACTCTCATCACTAGCAGACACAGCATACATGGCAGCAAGAATAGCATCATAGTCAAGATCAAAGATAGCAACCCCCGCCCTAGACAGCTCTCCCCAGCGAGGGATCTCAGTGGCGTCAGGGAACTGGTGATGCCAAGCGTCCGTCAGGCGGCCAAAGCAGCGCTGGGTGGAGTGCAAGCCCCCGCACTGCTCACCAGCTCGCTCGTCGGTACGGAGGACGTAGGTACAGGGACCAGCACCCCCACCTCGCTGACGCGCAGTGTACCACTCACGAAGCTGCTGGGGGGACGGGGTCTCACGAGTGCGCTGCTGCTGCTGGCGCTGACCACTACCGGAGCCGCTCCACTGCACAGAGCCACCCCGACTAGCTCCACCTCCTCCGCCGCCACCTCCGCCACCGCCGCCACTGCCTCCTCCTCCGCTCCCACCGCCACCGCCGTCGCCGCCTCCGCCGCCACTGCCGCCACCGAAGCCCCCACCCCCGCCACCACTCCCACCACCACCCCCACTCCCTCCGCCTCCTCCACCTCCACCTCCACCGCCCCCGCCAGCCCCTCCAGCGCCCTTGCCCCCCTTGCCCTTGCCGGTGCGGCGTCGCCCACTAGGGGCAGACGCAGCGCCGACCGACTCGGTGCCAACGAAGTCGACGGCAGCAGCAGAGGCAACAGAGGGCAAAAGGGGGGAGGGGGAGCACCCCTCAAAGACAGGGGCACGCGGGTCACCTCTAGAGGCTCCTGCAGCGACTATACTCTTCTCTGCTGCCAGGAGGCGCTCCTCGAGGAGGTCAACGGTGAGTGTGGTGGGGCAAACTGAGAGGAAGTGGTCCCTGACTAAGCGAAGGGAGTCAGGGAGCCGGGTGACTATGTAGTAGAGGGTGATGTACATGGGGGGAGGGTTCTTGGCGCAGAACTCAGCAGGAAGCGCAGCGCGGTAGCGAGTGTCACTAGTGCGAAGGTGCGTAATGAGGTCAGCGACTGTGCGAAAGGCAGCAAGGTCAGGGAACAGGTACGGCAGTATGAGGCGGCTAAGAGCAGCAGTGGCAGGGGAAGAGTAGCGTGCAACTACAGCGTCGTACAAGGTCTTAGCACTCTTGTACTGACTAAAGTGCGCACGCTCAGCGGTCGGTAAGTGGCGACGCACAGCAAGACGGGCAGCAGCATCGCGTGTGGCCCACTGTGAGCGAACAGTGCTGCTGTCAGCACCAGCAGGCGGGGTAGGAGAGGCACCAGAGGTGAGATCGAATAGGGAGAGTCCGTCTGCCCTATCGCACTGTAGGAAAAGCTGCAGGTCATCGACCCAGACCTCGAAGTCAACAGCACGACCCTCAGCATCAAAGGTAAGGACACTGGGGGTAGCCATGACAGCAGTGGTCTAGCAGGGAGTGCTCTCACCAGTCCGAGTGGGTAGGGCCGGGGCGCGCCGGTAGTAACAGGGCTGTAACAGCGGTGGCAGCGGCTCGACAGAGGCAGTGGCGGCTCGACGGCGGCCTTGGCGGCTTGGCTGCTCGGCGGCTCGGCTGCAGGCGACTCGGCGGCTCGGCGGCTCGGCTGCTCCGCGGCTCGGCGGCTCGGCCGCAGGCGACTCGGCGGCTCGGCGGCTGGGCGGCTCGGCTGCTCAGCGGCTCGGCTGCTCAGCTGCTCGGCGGTGAAGGGGCCGGGAGAGGTGGGGCCGCAAGGGGCCGTTGAGGGCGGCGCGACGGGCCGTGAAGAGGGCGGCGACTGGGCCGCGAGAGGGCGGCGACGAGGCCGCAAGAGGGCGGCACTGGGGCCGCTAGAAGGCGGCGACGCGGCCGCGAGAGGGCGGCGACGAGGCCGCGAGGAGCGGCTGCAGGGCCGCGACGGGCGGCGACGCAGCCGCTAAGGGCGGCGGCGGGGCCGGCGGCGTCGGGGCCGCGAGAGGGAGGCGACGGGGCCGCGAGAGGGCGGCGACGGGGCCGCGAGAGGTGGGGCCGCAAGGGGCCGCTGAGGGCGGCGCGACGGGCCGTTCAGGGCGGCGCGACGGGCCGCGAGGGGGCGGCGACGGGGTCGCGAGGGGCCGTGAGAGAAGGTGGGCCGCCAAGGGCGGCGCGACGGGTCACTAAGGGGAGGGCGGCACACAGGGCGCGCCTCGGTCAGGGGCGACTCGATCTCAGGGCAGGAAAAAAAAAAATTTCAGTGGTGGGCCCTAGGAAGTTCCCACTAGGGAACCTGCTCTATACCATGAGAGAAATGAGGAATGAATGACTAAGGGAAAAGTTGGGTACAAGTACAAACCCTAGAAATGTGTTGTACCCCATATGTGCTACCCCACTATAGCCTACATAGGCTAAGTCATATAAGTCTGACATGTACGCCATGAGGGACTCGCTGTAGTACTGAGCCTTGGCGTCGTCGGTGTCTTCCACCAGTTTAGAGTAGGAGCCGTCGAAGTAGTGGTAGATTTGCGCCGTTTGTAGGGGGAGCTTAAGCTCAAAACTCCATGTGTAAAAATCCTTGCCGTCGAATGCGGCAGTAGTCTTGATTTTTGAAACGCTGAGAAAGCGTGCATGCGCAGAGTTAATGACTTCATCACTTGGACGGGGGGCTGTCGTTGTTGATTTGTCTGTGTCGAGGGAGAAGGTGTGCGCGGCGGTATCACGGCTTTTCGTAGCCGGTTGTCCAGGTTGAGCTGGTTGGGAAGAGGTTCCCGCATCGCCTTTGCGCAGGTCTTGGAGTTCTTTCTCCATAGTTGAAAGTCGAGCGAATAACTGCTCGAGTGCGGCAGTGTTGATCGTAGTTGTCGCCTCATTTGTCGCAGCCTGATTGGTTTGCCCTTCGGCCGTCAGATTTGCTTGGCCTCCGGATCCATTGGCCATCTTGGTCTTGGAGCATGTGCCGCTCGCCAGATCTGGGTTCGGCGAATTTCACGGAAGTGAAGTTGCGAAGAATCCCTGAGTAGCTCTCATACCATGTTACAATCCCAAGGGGGACTTAGCGAAGGATCGCTCAGGGTTGATCGCAGAGTGGTGTTGCAGCGGAAGTTTGAATCTCAGGTCAGAGTGAATGTAAATGACTGAGTTGATAAAAGCATGCATACATCGAGTTTATATAAGAGTACAGGGGAATACGAAAGGAACTAGGCTAGCCATGTACTCTAAGGGGTACATTCCCTTATTGCAGCGAGAAATTCAAACCGTGCGGCGCGGGAACCCGTTTCAAACCTGTTCCCGCTCTTTTCACTTCAAGTGTTTCTACCTGCATCGGTCTTGGTCAGACGGTTGCTGTGTCGCTTCGATTCTTCTGACTTTTCGACTTCGTACTCGGTAGAGTCGGCTCCTGCAGCATACAGGAATGCCTTCTCACAAAACTTCATATCGTAACAGGATCGAAAGCGATGACATTTAGAGTCGCCATGATTGCAGCGCAGGCAAGAGTAGCGCGCAGGCGGCAAAGCAGAGTGCAGGCCAGGAGAAGCTGTGATGCAATGTTTTGTTAATGGTGGGTTATGCATGGTTGCATGTAGGAGAAGCAGTAGTGGCATTTTGATTTTCTCTTGCAAACAGGGTGTTTCTATAAATAGCCTTACAAAGACAGGATACTAGCCAAAACACACCGATTAGCACCGGGCAAAGAAATTTCCACCCTGACTGTCAGGCAAAGGGCTCTCGGGGACCCTGATATGGCAGGGTCCCCCAAAACCAATTTTGGGCCCTGCCTCGAGCAGGACGTGCCTTGGCGATGCATGGCCGTGCGACGCAGGGCCCTCGTTATCAGACCAATTTGGTCTGATGGTCTGCGTTTCAGACTTCATTTTCTTATTTCAGATGATCTGTAAGACTGTGATTTTATTTTCAGATGATCAGTAAGACAAATGATTTTACTTGAGATAAATTTTCAGATCGCATACTATTCTTCATCTGAGAATCCAGATAACGAGTACGATTCCGTCTGAAACCGACATTTGTGCCCACTTGTCCATAGGGCCACTAGTTAGGGTATCTGCCAGCATCTATACATGCATGCGTAATGAATGCTTCTGTCCCGTAGCATCCGCGCTGGAGGAAACAGCACCGCTGGCAGTAGTTAACCATGTCAGATGCTGCCAGCACTTTGTCGCTGCGTGGGTGTCGGCGCCGATGCCAGCTACACCCAGGCACCGGCACTATCCTTTTGTGCGATGGGGTGACCTGTATGCATCGCGGATGCACGTAACTGTGGTTCCCCGCCCACACTCGCACCGCGTATCACTCTGCCGAGCTACGGGACGAGGGTTTGAGGGACCAGGCTGGGGGCACACCGTCCATCTTCTACATCCTTTTCTTCCGCTGCACTCGACTGGCCCCGCAGTGCAGTTTTCCACTTTCGCCATACCCCCTGATGGCCATTCCAGAGGAGTTACACCCCCCTAGAGTCTCAGCGCTAGATTTTCTCACACGGGGCAAGTCGATCCCCGTCGTTGCACCCCACGTTGCCTCGTGCTCAACCCAAGTTATACCCCCAACCAACGCATCGCCAGACACTGTGGCCGAAGAAAAGGCGGACGATGGCATGCCCAAGGCTACCACGCCCACGTCGACAAGCTCGCCTACATCCGGCCGTGAATCCATCCGCCCTGTTGTTTCTGTTGCAACAACCACCGATCTTCGGGCTAACCCTGTGCTGCCTGACAGGGCTTCACTGAAAGCTAAATACCAGCAGAGGATGCTTAACTTTGCCCGTCCCGCAGGTCCTACCTTGCCCGCGCCATCGGAGACGGTCCCGCCCACGACTCGTCAATCCGCCGATGACGATTCGGAAGAAGAGGACAAGGGCAAAACCAAGGGACGTCGGCCGCTCTCTGTGGAAGAGCTGCAGCTCAAGTGTAAGGAGCAGTGGCTTCGCTATTTCCCATGGCTCTTCATCAGTGAGACGAAGGACGGGCGACCGTGCATGCGCTGCAGCGTCTGTATGGTGTTCGGGGACCCGCACTACAAGTACGGCCGCTACGGTGAAGGCGGCCTCGACATTCAGAAGCAGACGATGCGCAAGCATCATTTCAGCGTGAAGCACGAGGCCGCGGTGCTGCAGAAGGAACAACGTGATGGCCTTAAGAAAGGCCAGAAGTCCATGACAACCTTCGACAAGGGTGACGACGACGCCAGGCGAATTGCTCGATTAATGGCAATCGCTCTCTTCATCTGCAAATCTGACGCCCCTATTGTGCTTTTCGTTGCTCTTGTTCAATTCATGGATGAGCAGGGCACGCCGGACATGCCCGTGAAGGAAAACGGCACGTACTACAGCGAGTGAGTAAAATTTATGTATCCCGCTTATGTCTGTGTGTCTGCTCCACCATGCTCACGCCCCTATTGTTTTTGTGTTACAGGTACGGTTTTGCATAGCTAGTGGCGACGATGGTGTCATACCTGCAGTCCCGTCAGCTGCAGTACATCCGAGCCAGCCCCTTTCTCGGGATCCAGCTGGATGAGAGCACGGACCGTAGGCGCGGGAAGCATATGATAGTATACATGACCTTCGTGCGCGACAACCTTCCAGTCACGGAGTTCTACACCCTGCTCTCAGTGGAGCAGTGTGACGCCGCCTCGCTGCTAACTGGCCTGCTAACGCATTTTGAGACGGCGGGCATCGATCTGCAGCGCATTAGCGGTATGAGCACAGACGGCGCTTCTGTGATGACTGGCCAGCACAACGGGTTGGTCGCGCGGCTGCGCACGAAGATTCCTCATCTCGTTTCGTGCCACTGTGTCGCTCACAGGCGAGTTATACCAAGTTGTAAGTTGATTTGCCTATCTTGCGTGTACTAAAATGTTTCGGTTGATTCATGCAGGGAGGCGCTGGCAGCAAAAGATGCAGCAACCGCGTTCACTGACCTCCAGATTGTGGACAAGGCGGTCCGGTCTGTGGTCGACATTCTCGGGCGCCTTGTGGTCCATACGCGTTTCAAGGAGCTGCAAGAGGTCATTTGCGAGACACATTTGGAGATGCAGGGCATCAAGGACGTGAGGTGGCTTTCCCGAGGCAATGCGATCCAGCGACTCGTCGCGGTGTTTCCTGCGGTTGTGATCGTCTTGCAGGAATTCGACAAAAAGATGTACGCGACAGTGACTAGTTTCAAATTCCATTTCTTACTCTACTTGCTTGCCGATGTGTTGAAGGAGCTGAACCTGCTCAACTTGAAGTTCCAGCAACGACAGGTACGCGTTAATGTTTACGCTTGCAACCGCCTTCGTAAACCATAGTCACAATCTAACCATTTCTGCTTCATGCTTTTGCAGATTGACGCCACCCATGTGCTGCAGACGGTACACAACACAACACTCCTGCTGCGGACTCGTTACCTCGACAGCAACGACGAGACGTTCAGGCAAAGCGGCGCTGCGCTGGGTCCATTCTTGGCGAAACATGCCTCGGGGAAGTGTCGGGAGGTCAAGGTTGATGGCCTAGATTCCACCGGAGTGCCAACAACTCACCGCTACCTGCTGCACGAAGAGGCTATCGTGGGGCAGCAGAGCAAAGGCGACCTCAACTCCTGTTTGAAGCTCGGGCGGGACTTCGTTGTTGAGCTGATTAAGCAGCTCGACTACCGACTGCATGATCTCGCGTCGCTCAATGGCGCGAAGCTCTTCAAGAAGTCCCAATACCCCAAGTCACAGGCTAAGCGCGAGCGACGGTTGGCGCAGTGGTTGCAGTCGCTGCGCGACATGTACAAGAAGCATCCCGAGGATCCGGACACTCTGCCAGGTGTGTTAGGCGTATTGTCGTGAGATCTCGGGCTTAATCGTTTTGAAGTCGCGTCGCGTTACATTTGTATTCATGCGGCCGCATCTTTGTCTTCCTCTATTCACCCGCCCATTCGTACAGGTGTGGACTGGGCCAAAGCACAGAGGGAGCTCAACACCTTCGCGACAATCATGAGCACCCACCAGGAGGATGTCGGCTTCGCGGAGGGCCTGAAGCACATGCTCTCCTCACCAGATTGGACAACGAGCTACCCCAACATTGTCCGCCTGTGGATCGCTGTAGCCGTGCTCCCGCTGAGCACTGTGGAGTGCGAGCGCGGGTTCTCGCGGCAAAACGTGATCAAGAGCTGGCTGAGGGGGAACCTGTGCGACGCCAAGCTTGGTGAGCTCATGACCGTGTCTCTTCTGAGCTACAACATGGAGTGGCCCGAGTTGGTGGCTTGGTGGCGCAAATCCAAGAAGAGGAGGCCTGCAAAGGATGTGTTGCTGGCGGGAGTGGAGAGGGAGAGCAAGCGCAATAGAAGAAGATCCGCAGCAGCAGCAGAGGCCCACGCAGCAGCAGCAGCAGCTGCTGTGGCTGCGGCAGAGGCAGCAGCACGCGAAGCGGCAGCAGTAGCAGAAGCAGCCAGGCTGGATGCAGAGTTCCCCTGGCTCAGTCGCAAGGGGAATGCTAACTATCCTATTCCAGTGCCGTCTGATAGCCTAGACAGCTGTAGTGATGCTGATGATAGTGGTAGCGAGTCTGACTGATACGTAGAATGGTGAAATGATACTTAGTTTTCACATTGTATGTTGTAGAATTGATGTAGTTAGTGTAGACCACGTAGAATTGTTCATCTGTCTAATCAGACTTGTGATATTGTTTCGTCCTAGAGGTCAGACGAAAAAAAAACGCCAATCTGAGCGTAAGACAATTTTTTTTTTTTTTACCCATCCTGTCAGACAGGCCTGAATCCTAGCGAGAGCCCTGGTGCGACGTCATGTCATGACTTGTTCACTTCTGCCAACCGAAGATGTGAACTGGCCTCAAGTGGTAACCCTGTTCCAAGCTATCAAGAAGCGACGCCTAGCATCAGAGTTTTCCTGTTAGCATTTGCGTGCGATGCATCTACCAGCTAGTGAAATGATGTGATACGGTAGTTGATTTTTTTTTTTTTTTTTTTTGTGATTTACATTGGTATGTACCAAAAAAAGGGTAACTTGACGATTTACACTGATCAGAACAAGAGGTTTCTAAGAGGACACTAATTTTCACCCGGGATTTAATTTTTTACCCTTACAGAAAGGCCAATCCATGTTAACCTATCCAAATTCTATCCTGATACCTAAACCCTAGAGTGCACTGCACACTAGAATCACTGCCACTTGTGCCTAGACTGACCGTGAGCCTAGTCCTGTGGTCAGGGCCTCAGATTGGTTTTTGTGTACCCTGAGCACTCAGTGTCCCTAGGAGGGTAACACTGATTTTCAGTGTCGTCTAGTGTGAAACACTGAATTTACAGGGTTGTTAGAAATAAAACGCTGATCAATCAGGGTTTCTACAACTTCAACACTGATCAGCATAGTTGCTTTACTGGTATGCTGTCATAACACAGCGAATCAGACTGCCCTCACTTAACAATTCCCAAATTCGGCCAGGATTCTGCTATTTCCGTGTCTGATTGGTCAGATCAGAAATCTTGTCTGACCAATCGAATAGGACAATTGTTAAGAATTGTTTCTGATCTCTGGTTGTGTACTTGACTGATGATTCGGACTTGGTTCGTCACAGCAGATTCGCCCTGACGGCAAATTCGACCTCGCACAGTCGTTACGCGCTGTCGCAGCACAGCAAATTCGCCCAATCATAGCAGATTTGCCCTGACACAGCAGCAGATTCGCCCCTCACACAAGAGATTCGCCCTGTCAGAGCATGTTTCGCCAGAAATCCCCTTGGTGCACGGTGCACAGTGACGGCGCGCCAAAACAAGGAGTTTTCGGTTTCAGGGTAGACCCCGATACAACACTGACTCGTCAGTGTCCTCAAACACAAAACACTGGAAAATCAGAGTTCGAAATTTAAAAACACTGAAACATCAGGGTCGTTGAAAAAAAAAGGCTGATGCATCAGGGTCATGATAAAAAACGGGGGTCAAACTTCAGGAATTCAGGGTAAAATTCCTGACATCTGAGGCCCTGCCTGTGGTGCCGCCAGGAGCAGGCACATTACACGAATAGGATTGTGCCAAGCATCAGAGTGATGACAGCAGTGAGAGCCGTGACTGGTGTAGCAAGCAAACCTGCCATGCGAGGGTGGCAACAAGACAATAAGAATGAGGGCAGAACTAACAACCCGCTCTAGTAAATAAGGGTATAATGAAAAGAGGGAATCAGATTGAAGAGGTGTGGAAATGTGAAGGGGGGATACATGGTTAGGTACCATGAAGATTGCAAAGAGGGGCAACAGAAAGCGGAAGAACGGATGGCACAGCAGTAAGGGGCGCAGAAGTAGAAGGAGCAGGAGAAGAACAATTTACCTGCAGCCTTGGGTGGGGAAGGAGTAGCCGGAGAAGCGGAAGGAGAAGGAGAAGGAGGAGCCGGAGCAGCAGAAGAAGGAGCAGCAGAAGGAGAAGGAGCAGCAGAAGAAGGAGCAGCAGAAGGAGAAGGAGAGGCAGAAGGAGCACTGCCACTAGCGCCACCGTTGCTGGCGAAAGTAACGGTGCCATTAGGGTTGAGCGTGAGCGGTGCGCCGAGATAGATCGATGCACCAGTGGGGCCAACAATGGTGCCATTGCTCCACCCACGCAGTTCCCCTGCAGTGTACGACCCGTCCGCATTGGCAGTCGGCGCAACTGGTTTTCCCGAGGCGCCCACGATCGTGCCGTTCTTCAGGAGGGTCGTCTTTCCCATGCTGAACCCGGCAGTCGGTCCATTCACGACCACGACAATGCCGGGACCAATGAGCGTGCCGTTGGTGTAGGCAGTGTACGCGCCATCAACAGTGACGGATCCGTCGGTGAGGTTTTTGAAGCCTTTGAGAGTCGCGCCCGTCGAGTCGACGGCGGAGGTGAATCCTGTCTCACTCCACGTCACCGTGTAATTCTTGCCGAACGTCAGGCTGTTGGTGGTCGAGTTGTAGGAGTAGCTGCTGCTGGGGGCAACAAAACCAACGGAGCCGTCAGGGGTGAGCGCGAGCGGTGCGCCGAGATAGATCGATGCACCAGTGGGGCCAACAATGGTGCCGTTGCTCCACCCTTTCAGGTCCCCTGCAGTGTACGACCCGTCCGCATTAAGAGTCGGCGTAACTTTCTTTCCCGAGGCGTCCACGATCGTGCCGTTCTCCAGGAACCTCGTCTTTCCCATGCTGAATCCCGCAGTGGGCCCACTGGTGACGATTACAATGCCGGGACCGGTGAGCGTGCCGTTGGGGTAGGCGGTGTACACCTTATCAACAGTGACGGATCCGTCAGGGTTGTTGACGAATTTGAGAGGCGCGCCATGGGAGTCGACGGCGGAGGTGATTCCCGCGGGACCCCACGTCACCGAGTATCCATTGCCGAATAGAAGGCTGTTTGTCGCCGGGACGAGAGCGTATTTGTTGCTGGCGGCGGCGGTTGAGGGAGAGGCAGAGTAAGCGGCAGCAGCAGCCGACGAGACGAAGATCATGGCGGAAACCAGCATGGTGAGCGACGGAGGGGTCTGGTGAGCCATGGCTGGAGGGGGGAACACCCGAGGAAGAGTAGACTACTAGAGAGAATAGCTGCACAGGCGCTGGCTGCTCTAAACCGAAGCTGGAAGTGCTCGTAATAATGATCAGTCCCTCCTCTCACGATCCTTTGTACTAATGAGTGAGTTGGCGCGAGGGACTGATAGGGAGCATAATTATGGGAGGCGCGGAAGAACATGCTAGCAGATGATGGCGCGGCGGGAAGCGCGGGCAGAGAAACTCTATCGTGGGATGCAATAGAGAAATTCTTCATGGCGGAAGAACATGCCAGCAGATGGCGAGGCGGGGCGCGGGCAGATAGACTCTATCGGGATGCAAAAAAAAATTCCTCCTGGCTCACTGGACCAATCGATCGCAGCCACGTGCGCCTCGTGGGAGAAGCTCCGTTGTGGCTGTCAGGATATTCTTCCATTCTAAAAGACGGCCACCATTATTCCATTTCACTGACCATTATTGCTGTGCGTGAAGCCGAGGTAAAGAATTGTCAGCTCAGGCTAGGCCAAGGAGGGCTTCTTGCGGTGGTTGGATCGCTTGGATGTTGCGGCTCTTGGGCGTGGCACATGTTGTTTGTTGCGAACATAACCAGTTTGCGAGGCTCGCATGGTGGATTCGTGAAAACGCTGGTTACCTCATCGACTCTGGGTGTGAGCATTTGCGGCCAAAGCTGCAAGAACCAGAGCTGGTAACCACGTTCGCACGATAGCGCTAACTCGGGTTTCGGATCCCCAAACCCAAACGTCCAAGCCTTCAATCACACAGCCCTGCAAGGCGCCCATTGGTGTTTCCACACGTACCACACCACACCACCCTGGTTGGACTATTGTTCTGGTTCGGGAACAGCGTGGAGCCTGCTGACATCAGCAGGCAGTCAAGTGTCACGTAACAAGCATGTCCGGCTGCTGATATCAGCAAGTTACGGAAACAGAGTTTTACCGCGCGCTGATTGGGTGCGAAGTGACCTTTTCTTTATAGATGAAGTTGGAATGTGTAGGCGAATCCATCCAAATTCGTCAGGGTGAAGGGTTGGGGAACAACTGGCGGAAGGGCGGGAATACCAGTGCGTAAAGGTGAGCCAAATCTCCGTGTTCGAGCGCAGCGCACTAACAAGGTTCTCTAGTAGCCATCACACGCAAAGAAACTACGGGTTTAGGCACGATCCCCGCAACCCTCCTCATATAATCGCACACTAGGGTTCCATCGGTAGTTTTTGTCATCTACTACCTTAGAGCAATGCCGCCGCCCGCCACTAGTATGCCAGGCCGCAGGCGATGAGCCACATCGTGGCGGCCTCGCCGCGAAATCCGCTGATCGGCCCGCCTCCATCCTCGCAGCATATAATCGCAGCCTCGTCACCCCTTCGTCTCCTCGCCAAAATACCCTCCGCGCCGCGTCGCGTCCTGGCTGTGTCGCCCCCTCGCCGCCACCTCGCCTCAAAATGGCCATGAGTGGGGTACACACGTCACCCATTTCGCCCGCGTCGCACCCCCCACCGCCCACGTCGCACGCTTCATTCCACCCCTGTTTGCGCTCCTCTCTCCCTCCTCTCGTCCTCTCTCCCCTGTGTCGTCCGCTCTCATTCCCTTCCTCCCCGCTTTCATTCCCTTCCTCCCCGCTCTTATAACCTTCCTCCCTGCTTTCAGTCCCTTCCTCCCCGCTCTCATCCCTTCCGCCCCGCTCTCATCCCTTCCGCCCCGCTCTCATCCCTTCCGCCCCGCTCTCATCCCTTCCGCCCCGCTCTCATCCCTTCCGCCCCGCTCTCATCCCTTCCGCCCCGCTCTCATCCGTTCCTCCCCGCTTTTATTCCCTTCCTCCCCGCTCCCATCCGTTCTTTTCCTCTCTCATCCCTTCCTTCCCGCTTTTGTTCCCTTCCTCCCCGCTCTCAGCCGTTCTTTTCCACTCTCATCGTTTCCTCCCCGCTCTCAGCCGTTCTTTTCCACTCTCATCGTTTCCTCCCCGCTCTCATCCGTTCTTTTCCACTCTCATCCCTTCCTCCCCGCTCTCATCGTTTGGGTACTTTCTTTGCGAGCTCGAGTCTCAAACAGATGTGTCTCAAACGATTGCGACACCTCAATATTGAGTACGTTGGATGGCACCTTGACGCAGATCGCTTGTATGCAAGGAGCTGGTTTTTGAGAATTCTCAAACGCAGATCGCTTGTATGCAATTGGAAATTTTCAGTGACTGGGTTGGGTAGCGTGGATCAACAAAGACGATAACCTCACTGTTTCTGCTCGTTCCCACCCGCAACCCCACCCAGATGCATGTTGTCATTCTCCCAATAAGATGAAATACTTGAGATGACGCCACTATAACCACATCAGCGGACGAGTCCTGCATATCAGCCTTTATTTCCCGCTAAGTTAGTCCATGCATTTAGCACACACATTGCCTACACCAATGCAGAGCTGAAAAAATCAGCTTCAGCTTTCATATGGTATGCTTGAATGCATTCACCAGGTGCCAACAGGATCCAGCAGGGCTTTTTGAAACGCTTGTTGGCAGCAGTCCTAGCAGCTCAAAAAAATCCAGAGCCAGGCCGCAGCGCGACCATTATCTCACCGGACATGCTCCACCATTCGCATTAACGCCCCCTGTGCTGCTGGGGTCGCATCGCAGCGACGTTTGAGTTGTCTCAAAAGTCCACTCGCACCAACGCCCCCTGTGCCGCTTGGGTTGCAGCGACCCCCCCTTCCACACTCACTCCAACCACACATGCACTCCTCGCCCCTGCAGGCAGTGCTGGCAGCGCTGCCACCGCCTTGGCTGCTGGGGAGACCTGAGCCGCCATGGCTGTTCCTCGGCAGACCCACACCGAGGGGAGTGGGGCGACCCACGTGCAGGCGAGGGAGAGAGGGGAGGTGGAGGAGGTGGAGGAGGAGGTGGAGGGAGAGGCGGAGGAGGGGGGTGAGAGGGAGACCTTGACCAACCGGAGGGGTTGAGTGGGGTTGAGTACGATGATGAGGTAGTTGATCTTGGCGAGAGCATTGCTGCGAAGAAGGGGACAGGGGGGGGAGGAGTACAGATAGGTCAAGAGGGGTGGACGATCAACGCAGTGGTAAGGGTAGTGTTGCGAAGCCAGGAAGAGGCAGGTAAGAATTAAGAAGATCTTGAACTTGGTAGCTAGCAAGAGAGGACCGAGAGGATTTGTGGGGTGTTGCTGCCACCCATCGGGGGAGATGATGCGAGATAATGGAGGGGTTCATATGAGGGGTTGGCGATGCTGTAGTTGGTGAGTGTGTCGCTTCCAGGGGAATTGGACAGAGACACAGCGACGTGCTAGAGTGGCACAATAGTGCTGGTGCTGTTCACGTGGAGGACACGGGCATGGTGATAACACACTCTCATGTGTACGTAGATGACACACGCACTCACGTGGAGGAGACAGAGACAGTGGCGCCTCCCTTGGCTGCTCCGCCCAGCTGGGCGGCCGCAGTGGGGTAGAGCACCGGCGTGAGCGCCGAGGGGACTGGCGGGGTGCACGGGAGGGCAAAGAGAAGGCGGTTCTGAGGGTCCTCACAAGTGGACACCACCAGTGTGCCTCTTGGCGGGGTGAGGGGTGGCGTGCTGAGGGGTGTCGGGTTAGTGAGCGAGGGGAGAGGGAAAGGCAGGAGGATGGGGAAATGAGAACTTCAACGAGCTCAGCTCAAGCTTCTTCACAGATGCTGCCACGGTGGGGCGGAGCAAGGGAGGACTGCAACGATTGAGTCGAGGTATGCAGGAGTGTTGAGGGGTGCAGAGAGTTGTAGTAGGGTGCAGGACGAAGTGCGGCATGGAAAGACATGATATTCCTTTAGTGCATTGGTTGATTTTCCATCCTTACTTCCCTCCCTACTCGAACCCTCCACACCCTACCTCACACACTCCCTCCACCTCGCCACCGTTTATCACCACTCTCCACCCCTCACCCCACCCCACCCCCACTGTGCTCACCAGCGTAGAACGCCTTGGCTTGAGATAACGCGCCCATGCTGCTGCTCCCAGCGCCCACCACCGCAGCAGAGAAACCAATGCCACTGGTACCGCTCACAGTGATGCCACTTGCAGTGTCTCTACCCGCGGCGTTACCACCAGGAGTGTTACCACCGGCAGTGCTACCACCGGCAGCGCCAGCAGAAGCAGCAGCAAGGAGGGCGGCAAGGGGAGCAGCAGGGAGGGGAGGCGAGGCAGGTGCGCCAGAGCAGTGCCACACGGAAGGCGCGGGCTGTGCGCAGGCGAGGAGGGGAAGGGGGATCGTGATGACGGGCTGCTGCTGTTGCCTCTGATATAAGGCGATTCGTTTGGGTGCGGTGGCTGGCCCGGTAAACACGAGAGTGTAGCGAAGGTTGTATTTTGTAGCACTGGAAAGGGGCGGGAGGGACTGGTGAGGTATCAGAAGAGAGTTTCAAGAAAGCAACTATATTCCAACAAAACTCCTACTGCAGACAGAGTCAAGACAGGTAGTTGACTGCAGAAGTTATGACTGGGAGCAAACGAGCTATTGGAGAGAAGCGTTGCAGAATTGCTGCTTACTTTCTTTGAACGAGCAGGCTGAGAGTGCCGGCCGCCGCTTTGTCTGAAAAGCTCGTCACGAGGCTAACTGCCAAGAGGGGCGGTAATGTTTGAAACCAATGAGCGGCTGAGGGTGGGGTGACACACGCGACGGGATGGTGAGGCACATGATGACATGCACGGGCGGGGTATCACGTTCTTGGAAATTTAGACAATAAAAGGGAAGACGAGAGAAATGAGGGAACATTGGGAGATGGAGAGAAAAGGATAAGGAAACGGGTGATGGTTGTTTTTCTCTGTGCAATAAGCTCCCATTTTAGTGTTTTATTTGTAAGGTTCAAACTTATGTGCTCCCAACGAGTCCTCTGCTCATTCAAAAGTACTACTAGCCATTCGTTTCATCTTCCTCTCGTCATTTCGTTGTCTCCTTCTCTCTTCATTTCGCCCTCTCATCCTTTCTTCTGTCGTCCTCTCTACCTTTTGAGCGGAGTGGCTCTGTCGCATTGAGTCTTCTCACCTTGCTGAGTCTGGGCGTGAGCGTCGGTCGAGAAACCCGCCAGCGTCGCGAAACCTGGTGATTCGAAATGGAGAGTAACACATGTTAGAAGTGAGATTGAAATTATCAAATATATGTAGGGGCAGACGATGGCTCTACGCGGCAGATATTATTCCAAATTTATAGAAACAATACGTGCACTTTCTATTTGGTGCACAGACAAACGTGCAGCTCTCAAAACGTTGTGATAGTCTCCCCCTTCCCCACACAGTATACGTACAGAAGAGAGCGGTAAACGATGGGCAGAACGAGTTCTGAAATCGTCGTCTTGCTTTGATCAGCAGCTCCGTTTGCGCCCCCATCATACTAATAACTACACGGTGATATTCTGCCCGCAAAAGATGGCGACGGAACGCAGCCGCGAGAACCAGAGATCGAAATGGCCTCGCGCATCAACCGAGGTTATTAGCTTCTTTTAGAACGGGTCACTACCATTGTTGAAAGCGCGAAATAGTGCTGTCAGTTGATAGGAACGACTATCCGCCGACACCACTGTCGACAAGATTGTCGGGTTGAACTACGTACCTCGGCTGTTCGGCTCGAGGCTAAGCAAAAAGAACTCGACACGTCTGCAGTTTCTGTTGGAATTCTTTTGAAATAGGCGCTGATAGATTTTGCAAAGAGCAGCCGCAGAATTCAGCGTAAAATAGGTTGTCAACAGAGAGGAGAGAGCATGTTGTGCTTCAGCGCATCTTGCGTTGTGATTCAGGCTGGGGAGGTTGATTTTCTGCCACAATTATTGGCCCCATTCTTTTGCCTTGAAATGTGCGGTGCGGCTATATCCAGCGGACATGCATTCTTGTTGAGTTTATGCAAACTGCATACAGGCCGTCGATGCTTTGAGGAGCTGCGCGCGAGGTGCGGGTAGCAGCAAGAGAAAACGAACAATTATCGTGGGAGCTGGCACTGCAGCCTTCGTTGTGCCACATGACTGTGCCCTGCTACAAGTACGTTATGCAGCATGAGTAATTCTAGTTTCGGTAATATAAACCCGGACCTTGTTTACATTTGAACTATGTACAACCATAAATGTTCAAATTTCTCCAATCACAGTTCGTCATTGAAAGAGACCCTCACTCTAAGCACACCTGCTAGCTTCTTATCGTTCACATTCAACACCCCTCCAGCCGAAACACCCTTTTTCTCTCCGCCCTCCTCCCCATTCACACAGCCCACTCCATCCATCAGCTCTTTCAGTGGCTTGGAAAGATTCGGCCGAGTTGCCTCTTCGAGCACCGCAGGGGCACGGAGGTAGAGGTTGGATCCATAGAAAGAGACGGACGGTGCTTGCAAGCGGGCGGCAAAACGAGAGTCGGCCAATAGCTGGTCGATAAACTGCATGGAAGATACAATGAGCAGTGGGCAAGAAAGGAAAGTAATACACATGCCCTAGTTGCTGGGGATGGCAGCACCTGTTGCAGAAAACAAAAGCTGCCGCAAAGTGTTAGTGAAATGTGGATTTTGTACCGTGCTAGCAACCCAGATAACTACTTGCTGCAGAGTGCAATCAGCCGTGCCAGCACATGCCATGCACACATCACACATACCTGCTGCAGAGTGGCTGTGGAAGGCACGGTCACAGGCACGCCAGCGCTGCACACGAGGCACTCCGGGTCCCTCTCATATGCCACAGTGTGTGAGTAGACGCCCTGCGTGCCCACATACCTGAGGGGCGCACAAGTGTGGGGATTGGGACAAGTACGTGGGAGATTCAAGAGTGCATTATTTGATTAAGGGGCTCCAGCGCTGCACATGAGACACTCGGGGTCCCTCTCATATGCGACAGTGTGTGAGTAGACCCCCTGCGTGCCCACGTACCTGTGGGGTGGGGCCCACACATGTAGGGATTCGGATAAGGACAGGGGAGATTCAAGAGTGCTCTATCTTATAAAGGAAGCACGTGGAGTATTTTCCTACAGCACCTTGTTGTTCAGACATAGAAGCACGTTTAATTTACAACACCAGGTAACTCATGCATAGAAGCACACTCACTTACATCACACACTCATTGATGCATACAAACACATCCTTTCTCAACACACATTCATGCGTATAAGCACATTCACTTACATCACGTAGTTGTTCATCCCTGCGGAGCACATTGTAGCGATCTTGAGAGTCTCCAGCGCGCACACTGCTGATATGATGGCATTGGTTGATGCTATAGCGGGGATAATGTTCTTCACCACTCCCTGTATCGAATGCACCATGATGGTGTGGCACAAGAGAGGGGTAATGGCATGGCATTCATTAGATGTTGGTGATATAGCGGGGATAATGTTCTTCACCACTCTCTGCATTGCATGCAAGGTCATGGTGGTGCGGCGGCAAAGGGAGGTAATTGCAGGGAAATGGGGTGTGTGACGATGGGAGGGGATGGCAAGAAGTGGAAGAAACAGCTCCGGGTGGGCGGGGAGGGGGGTGGCAATGGCGACAATGCAGGTTCAGGAATGTGCAATGGCGACAATGCAGCTTCAGGAATGTGCAATGGCGACAATGCAGGTTCAGGAATGTGCAATGGCGACAATTCAGATTCAGGAATGTGCAATGGCGACAATGCAGATTCAGGAATGTGCAATGGCAACAATGCAGATTCAGGAATGTGCAATGGCGACAATGCAGATTCAGGAATGTGCAATGGCGACAATGCAGATTCAGGAAGAGGAGACAGTGGCGCGGAGAGGCGAGGTACAGAGCACAGAGGAGAGGCGAGGTACAGAGCACAGAGGAGAGGCGAGGTACAGAGCACAGAGGAGAGGCGAGGTACAGAGCACAGAGGAGAGGCGAGGTACAGAGCACAGAGGAGAGGCGAGGTACAGAGCACAGAGGAGAGGCGAGGTACAGAGCACAGAGGAGAGGCGAGGTACAGAGCACAGAGGAGAGGCGAGGTACAGAGCACAGAGGAGAGGCGAGGTACAGAGCACAGAGGAGAGGCGAGGTACAGAGCACAGAGGAGAGGCGAGGTACAGAGCACAGAGGAGAGGCGAGGTACAGAGCACAGAGGAGAGGCGAGGTACAGAGCACAGAGGAGAGGCGAGGTACAGAGCACAGAGGAGAGGCGAGGTACAGAGCACAGAGGAGAGGCGAGGTACAGAGCACAGAGGAGAGGCGAGGTACAGAGCACAGAGGAGAGGCGAGGTACAGAGCACAGAGGAGAGGCGAGGTACAGAGCACAGAGGAGAGGCGAGGTACAGAGCACAGAGGAGAGGCGAGGTACAGAGCACAGAGGAGAGGCGAGGTACAGAGCACAGAGGAGAGGCGAGGTACAGAGCACAGAGGAGAGGCGAGGTACAGAGCACAGAGGAGAGGCGAGGTACAGAGCACAGAGGAGAGGCGAGGTACAGAGCACAGAGGAGAGGCGGATGGCAGTAGATGTGCATGTGCATGTGCATGTGCATGGTGCATGGTGCATGGTGCATGGTGCATGTGCATGGTGCATTGTGCATGGTGCATGGTGCATGGTGCATGGTGCATGGTGCATGTGCATGTGCATGTGCATGGTGCGTGGTGCATGTGCATGTGCATGTGCATGTGCATGTGCATGGTGCATGGTGCATGGTGCATGTGCATGTGCATGTGCATGGTGCATCGTGCATGGTGCATGGCATGGCACACACCTGCGTGAGGGAGAGAGTGACCCCTGTGATGCTGTGCTGCTGGGCGCGAATGAGAGCCTGCCAGGGAGCAGAGAGGAGGTGGGCCGTGCGGCCGGAGGGGAACGAAGGGAAGAAGGGGAGGGGAAGCAGGGGGGGGGGGGGGGGAAGCAGGGGAGGGGAAGAAGGGGAGGGGAAGCAGGGGAGGGGAAGCAGGGGAGGGGAAGCAGGGGAGGGGAAGAAGGGGAGGGGAAGCAGGGGAGGGGAAGCAGGGGAGGGGAAGCAGGGGAGGGGAAGCAGGGGAGGGGAAGCAGGGGAGGGGAAGCAGGGGAGGGGAAGCAGGGGAGGGGAAGCAGGGGAGGGGAAGCAGGGGAGGGGAAGCAGGGGAGGGGAAGCAGGGGAGGGGAAGCAGGGGAGGGGAAGCAGGGGAGGGGAAGCAGGGGAAGGAGGGAGCGGAGATTGACATGAGAGAAGCAACAATAAACATGATAGCGGCATGAGAGGGACACGAATGAAGTACAGGTGGCCTTTGGAAACAGAAAGATGTGGTAAAACAGAAAGATGTGGTAAAACAGAAAGATGTGGTAAAACAGAAAGATGTGGTAAAACAGAAAGATGTGGTAAAACAGAAAGATGTGGTAAAACAGACAGACGTGGTAAAACAGACAGATGTGGTAAAACAGAAAGATGTGGTAAAACAGACAGACGTGGTAAAACAGACAGATGTGGTAAAACAGAAAGATGTGGTAAAACAGAAAGATGTGGTAAAACAGACAGACGTGGTAAAACAGACAGATGTGGTAAAACAGAAAGATGTGGTAAAACAGAAAGATGTGGTAAAACAGACAGATGTGGTAAAACAGAAAGATGTGGTAAAACAGACAGATGTGGTCAAACAGAAAGATGTGGTAAAACAGAAACATCTGTATCAAAGGACCACTGTATGTGGTCAAACATCTGCACCTTGTGGTAGATCCACTGTATGTGCTCCAAGTTGTCCGCATCAAAGGACTCTCCTGGCCGCTCCTGGTGGTGATGCAGAGATGAGGAGAGGAGGAGAGGCGAGGCGGGGCAGGAAAAGTAGAGTGAGGTGGTGAATGGAGTAGGGACCGGGAAAAGAAACGAGAAACAGAAAGGGAAACAGACAGAGAAAGCGAGAATAAAACAAGCAATCAAAACAAAGTGAGGAGTGTTAAGAGGGGGGAGCAAGTGAGGGAGGTTGAAAGACGGTGCAGAGCGCCAGGCGGAAGTTAATCTCACAATTTCACACGCACAGGCAAAAGCTGATCCGGGGAGAAGAAAAACGAATCCTTCTCCTTTCCCACACCCGTCCGCCTTCCTCCCGGCTGTATGCGGATCTCACCTCCCCTCACAGAAGGAGGTGTGCGCATCAATGTAATTTGTGGGCCACACAGCCCCACTCCGCCCCATTTGCTAGTCCAATGCACCCCATGCCCTCCTCAGACCCCACCCCTCCGTCCACCCCATGCCCTCCTCACACCCCACCCCTCCGTCCACCCCATGCCCTCCTCACACCCCACCCCTCCGTCCACCCCATGCCCTCCTCACACCCCACCCCTCCGTCCACCCCATGCCCTCCTCACACCCCACCCCTCTGTCCACCCCATGCCCTCCTCACACCCCACCCCTCCGTCCACCCCATGCCCTCCTCAAACCCCACCCCTCCGTCCACCCCATGCCCTCCTCACACCCCACCCCTCCATCCGCGAAACCACTTCGCCCTCCTTCCCGCCCCTCCTCCCACTGAACACTTGTCTCACCTCGCCCCACTGAAAGAGGTGCGCGTATTCAATGCAGTGAGCAGGCGACCCAGCCCCCCTCTGTTCCATCCGCTTAACCCCCCCTTCTCCAACTAAACATTTGTCTCACCTCGCCCCACTGAATGAGATGAGCGTATTCAATGCAGTGTGCGGGCGACCCAGCCCCCCTCTGTTCTATTCGTTAACCCCCCTCCCACCACACCCAACTGAACATGCATCTCAACTCACCTCGCCCCACTGGATGAGGTGCGCGTCTCACCTCGCCCCACTGAATGAGGTGCGCGTATTCAATGCAGTGCGCGGGCGAGCGCGGGGTCTCAGCGAGCGTGCAGAGGGGGAACTTGGTCTGGGGGGGGAAGAGCCACAGCGTGCAGTGGAAGCACGGCGTCACCCCCGGGATGATCACCCTCGCGTGCCCCTTAAAGCCCTCCGTGCCGCCGTCCACCATGGGGCGGATGGAGGTTAAGTCCAGCTCGCCTTCAGGAGAGTACTCTGGTGGTGAGGGAGGAGACGAGGAGAGGAGTGAAGGGATGAGGAGAGGAGTGGAGGAGGGGGGGACACTGGGTAGGAAGAAGGATCACTCCGGCATGCCCCTTAAAGCCCTCCGTGCCGCCGTCCACCATGGGGCGGATGGAGGTCAAGTCCAGCTCGCCATCGGGGGGGTACTCTGGTGGTGAGGGGGCGGAGACGGGGGTGGGGCAGGAGGGGTGGAGGAAAGGGGGGTGAGCACCCTCGCATGCCCCTTGAAGCCCTCCGTTCCCCCGAATGGAGGTCAAGTCCAGCTCGCCCTCGGGGGAGTACTCTGGTGGTGGTGAGGGAGTGGGGGAAAGGGGGGGTGTTGGGTAGGGAGAACGATGGTCACCCTCGCATGCCCCTTAAAGCCCTCTGTTCCGCCGTCCACCATGGGGAGGATTGATGACAGGTCTAGCTCGGCCTCAGGCGAGTACTCTGGTGGTAAGGGTGGAGTTGTGGGAGTGGATGGAGAGGAAGAGGAAGGAGGAGGGAGATTTGAAGTAGGGAGAAACATCACCCTCACTCGCATGCCCCTTAAAGACCTCCGTGGCCCAGTCCACCCTCGGCCGGATGGATGTCTGGCCTAACTTGCCATCAGGCGAGTATTCTGGTGGTGGGGAGGGGTGGAGATGGAGAGCAGGAAGGAAGGTACTGGCATGAAAACACTGAAGACCCTTGACCAAGGGTATTGACAGGGTGGGAGGCGCGACCAGCGACATTTGTGAAATGTGAAAAGCTGAAGGAGTGTCACCATGTCATGTCAATGCATACTCTGGTCTCATAGGAGCTCGTATGGTGAGGAGTTGGAGCAACTGAATGCCCCATGCCGTGCCCACGGACGGAGAGCGCACATGGCAATGACAATCTCACAATCA
This sequence comes from Closterium sp. Naga37s-1, assembly GCA_947471745.1. Classification (NCBI taxonomy): domain Eukaryota; kingdom Viridiplantae; phylum Streptophyta; class Zygnematophyceae; order Desmidiales; family Closteriaceae; genus Closterium; species Closterium sp. Naga37s-1. The sequence goes on from CANJKZ010000003.1 coordinate 2,000,050, forward strand.
CCTCAACATTCGTTTGCAATATAGAGAGTTCCTTTCCCATGCACTTCGCTGCAGCCCTCACCACATTAAGGCATGACAGTGCAACGTGCACTTACCTGCAGACTGCATCTCCATGTGGGTGGCAGTCATCCAACCAAACGACTGCATCTCAAGGCGCGAGATGATTGCAGGCTGCTGCACGTGGGTGGCACTGTGCAGGCAGTCATCATGCAAATCGCTCACCATGCAAGCCACAGACAGACCTGTGTTATCCATCCAAACCTAGGACTCACCTAAAAGGCCACAGACAGGGCGCACCTAGGAAGCCACAGACGAGGCTGTTGATGTAGGAGCGTGCCTCCAGCGAGTCGAGTCCCACCAAGATGATGTTGACGCCTGCTTGGCACTGTGCGCATGCAGTCATCTTGCAAGCATGCAGTGCAATTCATCTAAGTCTAGAGCAAGCGCACCTAGGAAGCCACAGACGAGGCTGTTGATGTAGGAGCGCGCCTCCAGCGAGTCGAGGCCCAACACGATGATATTGAACTCGCTGAAGAAGGAGGCGGGCTTGTCCTCTATGCGACAGAAGTGAGGGGTCACCTGGTGGGGGTGGGGGTAGGTGGGGGTGGGGCAGGGTGGGGCAGGGTGGGGCAGGGTGGGGAAGGGTGGGGAGGAGGCGGGGGAGGGGGGGGTTGCTGAAGAAGAGGCGGGCTTGTCCTCTGTGCGACAGAAGTGCCGTGTCACCTGGTGGAGTGCGGTGGGGAACGAGCGGGTTTAGAGGAGGGAGTGGTGATGTGGAGAATAGTGAGAGGTGTCAGGAAGCGAATGACGAGTCCAGCCAACACCAACACGATGACGTTGAACTTTTGAGAATTCTCATAAGTCGCACCGAGAACTCTCAAAAGTCGCACCAATACTCGCTGAAGAAGCACGCGGGCTTGTCGTCTATGCGACACAAGTGAGGCGTCACCTGGTGGGGGTGGGGTGGCGTGGGGTGGGGCAGGGTGGGGGTGAGGGAGAGTGGTGCTACATAGAGGGGAATGAGTTTGGGGGTCGGGACAGGAGATAGCGAAAGGGGTGGGAGAAGGGGGTGGTTGAAGAGAGGGGGAATATAGCAGAAAACACGAATTGCAGAAGTGACAAGAACCCCCATTCCCTCTCCTCCCTTTAACTCGGATGACTTTTGAGTCGTCTCAAAAGTCAGCCCATTCCCTCTCCTCCCTTTGACTCGGTTTTCCCCCCCTTCTCACCTTCACCCCGCCCACGCGGCTCATGACTCGCTCTGCTGCCACCACCGCCTTGGGCTTGCCCACATCAGCCGGGCTGCACGGAGGGGTATGGGGCAGAACGAGGGGAAGGAGGGGGCACGTGGGGGTAGGAAGGGGAACAGGGGAAGAGTCAGGGGGGGACGGGAGGGAAAGCGGGAGAAGACTTGTTGAGTGCCAAATGCTCTGCTGCCACCACGGCCTTGGGCTTGCCCACGTCAGACGGGCTGCACGGAGGCGAGAGGGGGTTGCATGCAGGGGAGAGGGGAGAGGGGAGAGGGGAGAGGGGAGAGGGGAGGGAAAGACTTGCCGATCGTCACTCGCTCTGCGGCCACCACGGCCTTGGGCTTGCCCACGCCATGCTCTGCTGTTCAAACACTGTAGCAGTCCCTACACTGCAGAAGCACTGTTCATACAATATAGCAGCACTGCAGCGTACCGAAACAGGAACTGTCTGCTGAGTTTAGAGACATCGATGGTATCCATGTCAATCACGTCTATGCTGCCACACCCCACCGAGTACATGCACTGTAGCATCAGCACTGCATCTCACCAGAAGAGGAATTGGCGGTTGAGGTTGTAGACATCGATGGTATCCATGTCAATCACGTCTATGCTGCCACACCCCACCGAGTACATGCACTGTAGCAGGACTGTTTCTGCGCTGTAGTGGCACTGTAGTGGCACTGTAACCCACCGGAAGAGGAACTGGCGGTTAAGGTTGGAGACGTCGATGGTGTCCATGTCAATCACGTCGATGCTGCCAAACCCCGACAGCACCAGGTCCTTGAGCAGCTCTGTTCGTACACAGTAGCAGTACTTTGTGTGCACTGTGTATGTAGTGTATCAACTCACCGGAACAGAAACTGCCTATTAAGGTTTGACACATCGATAGTGTCCATGTCAATCACGTCTATGCTGCCAAACCCCGACAGCACCAGGTCCTTTAGCAGCTCACAGCCCAGCCCGCCTGCTCCCACCACCAGCACTCGGCAGTCCTCCTTCAAGAAGTCGCGGATCTGGTTGAATGGACATGGTGGGGAAGGGGTGGCGAGGAGGAGGGCGGGGCAGGTGAGAGGTGGGAACGGGGTGGTACGGAGAAAAGGGTGGGTCACAGCAGGTGTTTGAGCAGCTCGCAGCCCAGCCCACCCGCTCCCACCACCAGCACTCAGCAGTCCGACTTCAAGAATTCGCGAATCTGGTTGGTTTGATGGGGTGGTGGAAGGGTGGGGAAGGGGTGGGAAGGAGGAGGAGGGGAATCACAGCAGGTGTTCGAATAGCAGCTCGCAGCCCAGCACGCCCGCGCCCACCAGCACACGGCAGGTGGGAGGTGGGAACGGGGTGAAACGGAGATTCGGAGCATAGGGCAGGTGGGAGGGTGGGGAAAAGGGGAGAGTGGGAAAAGGAGGAGAATGGGGAAGAGTGCGGCATGTTGGTGGGGCACTGGGATCGTTCCCCAGTAGAGTGCGGGAGGACTACAGGTGCGCTACCTACCCACCATACAAACATGCCCTTTTAACCCAGGCGGTAGCACGCTGGGCCAACACGGCAAGCATGAGAGTTAGGAAACGGAGGGAACGGGACGGAGGAGAAAGAGCCGCTAAAGGACCCATAACCGCGCCCAGACCAGAAGCACACTCCTAGGAGAGCACACGGCACTCACACTCACTTGAGGGAGTCACGAATGCGGCTGGTAGGTGTGGGGCAGGAGGAGGAAGGGGTGGGATGCCACTTGTGCGAGCAGGCGACAGAAGACGAGGGTGGGGAAGGAGAGCGACGCGCATGACAGCAGGGCCTGCAGCACAGCACCGTGCAATCCAGCCCGCCTGATCCCACCCCGCACCATGATACACAGGCGGCGTGGATACAGGGCCCACTGCCTGCCTGCTGCAGCGCCTGCCGCACAGCACTGTGTATCCTCCTGCCAGCCATGGGTAATGATGCCACACGCATGCCTGGCAGGAGGATACACCGGACGGGCTAAATGCTTAGGGGACCTAGGGTCGTGTGACAAGCTGGTTTCTCAAGCGCAGCGCTGCTTATGGATCTGAAACGAGTCCGTCAATATCGCGTACGGAAGTACCTCCGGCGAGGGTTCGAACCCAGGGCCGACGAGCATCCCTGGTCGCAGCAACAGACGGTCCAGATCGCGCCATTGCCCCTCCAGCTCCATCGCTGCGCCCTCCGCTGCCATCGCAGCCGTTCGTCGAGGCGACGATCAACGCGCCGGAAGTACCTAAAGCGGCGCGAATGCTCCCCGGGAACTGCTGTTCTGCGCCGCGCGTCGTGGAGCCGTCGATCAACGCGACTGTCTCCGATCGACGGCTCTACTTCACCAAGGCGAGCGAGTGAGTGTGGTTTCGAGGGTCGCTGAGTGCTCCGCGCGTCGCGTCGCCGATTGACGGGAATTGGAAACGTACATAACCAAAAGTCGTTTCAGAAAGAGAGAAGGTTGCCAAGGCTGGGATTGTTGCAGCACGCAGAATGAGGGCGAGGAAGGTGAAGCTCCAACGGAAAAGCGGTACTGGTGGGTGGCACGGCTAAACAGGGCGATTTCACTGAGTTGGATGCTCAAGGCCATTGTGTGATAATATATGTACTACCTGCCTCACTGTTTCCATATAGCAGAGTGAGGTGTGTTTCAGCAAAATTAAAGCCGTGGGCCAACTATCAGCTTCAACTTCAGGGTATTATAGCTTGAAACTTGGTAGTCCCACGCAGTTCAGTGGCGAGAGGTTTGTCTTGTGCGAGATTCCAATTTTTTCGTCCAATAAGGGTCCCGTTACGCACACTCCATATTTGTCCTGCAACTGTTCCTAAGAAGTTGCACCCCGCCTTTAACACAGGTGGGTGTGACGCCCTAGCTTGGTGAAAAGGACAAGGCTTACCACTAGCCCACTGGGCCACTAGGCGTGTTTGTGTGCATCCAAGGCCAGAAATGACAAGTGTTGGTTATCCTCAGTAACAACGGTACATTGAATCAGCTTGGACAGCCAATCTCTTTGCGTCGTTTTGCCAACAGTGCCCAAAATTACCCCGTTCAGCTGTATCTCGGCGAGCAGCTGGGTGGCGTCGGTGCAGGGTGGGTACATGAATGATGACGGTGCGCAAAACAGCGAGAATCACGGAGTTTTCGGTTTCAGGGTCGTCTCCAATACAACACTGACTCGTCCGTGTCGTCAAACAGGAAACACTGGAAAATCAGTCTTTGAAAACAAAAAACACTGAATCATCAAGGTTGTAAAAATAAAAAGGCTGATAGATCAGGGTCACAATAAAAAACTGGGGTAAAACATCAGGAAATCAGGGTAAAATTCCTGAAATCTGAGGCCCTGGCTGGGGCAGTCCGCTCAGCCACCCTATGCAGGGGGTCTCGTGATTCTCTCATTAGCTCTCCAGACTCCATCCCTTTCGGAAACGTCCCTCTCTGCTTTCTCTCTGAAACCATCTCGGCAGGCTCTCTCTCTCTCTCTCTCTCTCTCTCTCTCTCTCTCTCTCTCTCTCTCTCTCTCTCTCTCTCTCTCTCTCTCTCTCTCTCTCTCTCTCTCTAGATACTACTCTGCGATTCAGGAAGTTGGCGTGAACGCGCCATGGTGATCATCGGTGAGAACAGCACCGGTGATGATGACGACGATGCCCTTCACGCCGCCACCGAGATGCGGGAGGCCAAAACAGGACTAGATTTTCTAGTCTCCGTGCTCTCGCATGAAAAAGAGAAGCAAGCTTCCCTCACTTCAGGAGCATACACTGGTGACGCGTCTGACCTCTGCCGCGGCGACGATCGCCCCCAGCCCGCGCATACTGCTAAGCCGGTCGTGGCGTAAGCAGCTGGCCCGAGCGTCCGCTTGCCAGCTGCTGGTCGTCGTCGAAGCCTCCGCCTCGTTACAAGCAGGCCGTGCTCCGCTGGGCCGATCCAACAGCTCCTGACCATCCTCTGGCTGATGCCGGCGAGTCGGTAAATGACGTTACGGCCACTCCATCCAAGTAAAAAAAAACAGTCACTAACCACTTTGATTTACGAGGATGCGTTGGACTCGTTCAAGTCCACGTGGTCGACAGACTACCCATGGCTCGTACCCATCAAAACCACTTCTGGCATGCCTGCGTTCAAGTGCAGATTGTGCATGGACTTTGCAGGTGACGGTGGCAAGTGTGGCAAGAGTGGGCACGGTGCAACCGATCTTCAGACCCAAGCCTTCAAGCGGCATGCCGCGACGAACAAGCACCAGTTGGCCATCGAGCACAAGAAGAAGATGCTAGCTCAGGCTAGGAAGCAGCCGCGGATTGACCAGCATCCGCTCGCCAAGGATGACGAGACGAACCGCGTCATCGCCCTCCTAAACTCCCTTCACTTCATAACCCAGGACCACCTACCGATGGAGACGTGGGTGAGCCTCGTTCGGTACATGGCTAAGAACGAAGTGCGCGGCTTCCCCAAAAAGGGATACGTCACTTATTACACAACGTAAGTTCTTGGTATTCCATCCGCGCATGCAGTGAAGAGCCTCTCATGTTAACAACCACATAACCGTAATAAATGTTTCCTGTGTCTCTGCAGCTACGGCTTCGGGGAACTCACACAGGCAACGGCAGTGTGGCTGCAGACCACACAACTGGAGCACATTCTCACAAGCCATTACATCGGCCTCAGCTGTGACGAGTTTACGGACAGATGCCGTGGGAAGCATCTCATCATCTACGCCACATTCATCCGCGACGGGGCAGTAGTCACTGAGTTTTTCGCCCTGCTAAGCGTAGACAAGGCAGACGCCGCCTCGCTGGTGGGGTTGCTCTTATCCCATGTCAATGCCGTCGGCATTGACCTGCGCCGAATCATGGGCATCAGCACCGACGGAGCGAGCGTGATGGTCGGATTCAAAAACGGGCTGGTGTCGAGGCTGAGGACGCGCATACCGCATCTGGTTTCCTGCCACTGCATCGCTCACATGTATGAGGGTTGATGCGCTTTCCCCTGAGTTTTAGTTATCTGCAAGAAGTTTTCTACCTTCTACTTACCCTAATGCGTCTATTGCTTATGTTAATCGCAGGGAAGCGCTCGCGGCCAAGGACGCGGCAGAGTCCCTTCCGGAGTTTGGCATGGTCGACAGCTTCATCCGCTGGCTCTCCACCTACCTCAGCTCATCTGGACCCTCGCACCAGCGGTTCCTGGACATGCAGGAAGTCTTCACTCAGACTATCCTGGAGCTCCAAGGAATCAATGATGTGCGTTGGCTATCGCGCGGAGATGCAGTCGGGCGAATTCTTGCAGTCCTGCCAGGTGTCGTTGTGATGGTGCACGAGCTACAGATGGTACGTCGTTGTCATGCCCGACGAGTGGCCCCATGGATGGCAGGAGTGATCCATGGTCTGCACGGAGCACCTCGAGTCACTGGCAACGCTCTTCAAGGCCCAAGAGTGCGACGAGATCGTTTCAGGTTCGTGCTGCCTTACGAGCTGTGCATCGTTCTTTGTGCTGTTCACTTGTGTAGCAACAGAACTCTGGCACCACTTGTGTGCAGAGCCTCGCTTACTTCGATTATTCCTTGTGCATGCGCACTCCCCGGACTGCAGGTGTCAACAAGCAGAAGGCGTTCAAGGAGCTGCGCTCGTTCTGCACGGTTCTCGCTAGAGCTCCGAAGTCCGAGAGGAAGTTCTACCCGGGTCTCTCGGCCATGCTGAAGTCTCCCAACTGGGAGGACGCATACCCCAACCTGGTGAAGATGTGGGTGGTTGTCGCTGTGCTAGCGTTAAGCACAGTCGAGAACATTATCAAGAGCTGGCTGAGGGGTGCCATCAAGGATGCGCGGCTGTCGGACCTCATGTGCATGGCATTGCTGCCGTACGAGCCCGACTGGGTGGATGTGGTGAAGATCTGGAGGGCGTACAAGAAGCGCAAACCCATCACAACAATGGCAGCACCAAAGAAGCAACCAAGTGCTAAGGGGAAAGAGAGGGTGGACGAGGATGATGCTGGTGCTGGCTCTGGGTGGGGGACAGAGACCCCCATGCACGTATCTATGAGCGATGGTGCTAGTGACGATGATGTTATGCTGTGCATAGAAGTTCACTAGAACAAAATGTAACTTTCTAAAAGTTAATCTAATAGTGGTTGTAGATTCACTGATCAGTGTTTTTTGAAAAGGCACCCTGTTTGATCAGTGTTTCTTTTCCAAGAACCCTGAGGAATCAGTGTTTCTCCACAGGCAACCCTGATAATCAGTGTTACAGCTCCAAGGGACCCTGAGTGCTCAGGGTCACCATAAACGAATCTGAGGCCCTGGGTGTGTATATCCTGTCCTGAAGTGGCTAAAGCACCTGAAGATTCAACAAGCAGTGCATTCACTTCACGTGTAATGGCCGGTCCGTTGTAACTTTTACGTGCCCTGATGCTCCCTGGACCCTGGGTGTCAACAACATGTGTTGTCAGCAACCCCTTCAAACTGTTGTGGTATGTGCCATGAATCTCAGAAAGGGTTTGCCAATGGCTCAACCATTAGGTGCATGCCAAAACTCGCCCGCAGAGCGACAGCGCTGACGGGGGAGTGCTTGTAGGTGGGGGAGAGGCGCCATGAGAACTGCCTGAGGATGTGCGCCAGCACCACCTTTGTTTCTGTGAGGGCAAAGTTGTTGCCGATGCAGATACGCGGGCCCGAACCAAAGGGTAGGAATGCTTGAGGGTGAGAACAGGCTTCATCTGTCCCTTGTGGCGTGGGTGGGGTTTGAGGAAGGGTATGAGGGAGAAGGGGCAAAAGGGGAACGTGGTATAATGAGTGTAAGCCACAAAGACTTGAAGTTATGTGGAAGAGGAATATCAGAGGAAAGAACAGGGAAGGGGAAACAAGAGAAAAGGGCATAGGCATGCAGACAAGAATTGCGAAGAAACAAATGGGGAGAAACAACAAAACGGATGCGGAAGGAGGAAGACGAGGCACGGGCAACAAACGAGATTGACTGGCGAAGCGATAGAGGTTGAAGTCTAGGGCATGCGGGCCCCAGAAGCGATTGCAAGACGGCAAAGGAGAAAAATAAGAAGGCAAAGAATTGGGCAACGATGAGGGCAAGGAAATGGACTGACTAGAGAAGCGGTCGGGGTTGAAGTGGAGGGCTTGAGGGCCCCAGTAGCGCGGGTCATAGTGCAAGAGAGCAACTGGTATCAGCACGTTCACACCCCGCGGCCGTCGTACGGGCCCAGCCTTACTGCCTGGAGAGGGTGCGGAGGAGAGAGAAAGCAGGAGAGGGTGAGGAGGAGGGGGTGAGGGGAAGAGAGTGAGTGGGTGGACGATGAGGCTGAGAGCTGCAGAAAGACGGAACTAGAATAAGCCCCCCTCCAACCATCTGAACCCCCCCCCCCCCTCCCCCCCAAGTAACAAACACACCGGTGCCATTCGGAACCCGCGGCCCATGTGTACCTGCTGGCACGTGTGGCCCATGTGTACCTGCTGGCACGTGCAGCCCAGGAAGGGGACGGGGGGGGAACATGCGCAGGCTCTCCTGCAGCACCATGCCCATGCCCCTCAGTGCCCTCTCTCTACCCCACTTTCCCGTACATTTGACCCCCCCCCAACCCCACATGTGTGCATTTGACCCTGTAAGTGTGTACCTGCTAGCACGTGCGGCCTAGGAAGGGGACGGGGGGGAACATGCGCAGGCTCTCCTGCAGCACCATGCCCATGCCCTTTAGTGCCGCCACCACCTCCCATGTCACCCGCCCCCTTCCTCCTCTCTCGCCTTCCCCTCGCGCTCCTCCTTCTCGCTCTCCTTCCTCCTGTCCTCCCTCCTGTCCCTCCCCCAATCCCTCCCCTCCAGACCCCCCTTGGCTTCTCCCTTCGTGATTTCCTCCACCTGCCTCTGACCCTGCCTTGTCTGCTGCTCCTTCTTCTGTGCTGGCTGTGGGGACTGCTGACGTGGCCTGTGCCCCCTGCTGAGTCAGCGCCTGCTTGAGCTCTGCTCGCAGCCGCTCGTGCCAGTCGGGATGCTTCGCCAGAAGATAGAACGTCCACGTCAGCAGGTGCGCCGTGGTGCTGTGGCCTGCCGGTAGGGGACGAGGGGGAGAGGGGCACAGAGGAAGATAGGAGGCGACAAGGGAGGAAGATGGGAGGCGATGAGGGAGGGGGCAGCAGGAGGAAGATGGGCATTGGTGAAACAGGAAGGGGAGGTGTGACGATGCACAGAAAGGAGGCAATGCAGAGAAGATGGTTGATGTCTCGAGTGTCGTAGGAGGGGAGGGCGGAGGGGGGCGGGGGAAAGGAGGGTAGCAGGGAAGCAGAGGGGCTGAGAGGAATGGAACGGGAAGTAGGGTAAGAGTGGATGTGGGCTTGGGAAGGGGTGGGGAAGGGAAGAGAAGGGAAGAGAAGGGAGGGGAGAAGGTACAGCGGGGTGGGGCAGTACCAGCGAGGAGAAACGGGAGGCATGTGTAGTAAAGAGACGAATATTGAAACAAACATTGAGACGTTTCGAGAGATGCGAGGGCATTCGTTGCTTCACGCCGACTTGAAAGTGTGTTTGAATCAACTCGATTGAGAGCATGAAGTCAGAACGAGCATACCAGCAAGGAGGAAGGTGATGCACTCGTCCATGCGCTGCTGATCCGACATCTGCTCGTGATCACTTTCGGTCAACCTATAAGTAAATTTAACTCGACTTATAAGTCATTTTGAGTCGACTCAGAAGGAGCATACCAGCGAGGAGGAATGTAATGCACTCGTCCATGAGCTGCTGATCCGTCATTTGCTCGTTGCCTGCCTCCTCATGTGCTGCCAGCATGAGTGCCAGCAGATCCCGTGCACCCCGCCCTGCTGGCCCCCCCTGCTGCTCTCCATGTGCTTCCTCCGCCCGCCCTGCTGCCCCCCCCTGCTGCTCTCCATGTGCTTCCTCTGCCCGCCCTGCTGCCCCCCCCTACTGCTCTCCATGTGCTTCCTCCGCCCGTATTGCTGCCCAACCCCTGCTGCTCTCCATGTGCTTCCTCCGCCCGTATTGCTGCCCAACCCCTGCTGCTCTCCATGTGCTTCCTCCGCCCGCCCTGCTGCCCCCCACTGCTGCTCTCCATGTGCTTCCTCCGCCCGCCCTGCTGCCCCCCCCTGCTGCTCTCCATGTGCTTCCTCCGCCCGCCCTGCTGTCCCCCCCTGCTGCTCTCCATGTGCCTATCGCCATGCACTGCTGCTACTGCTGCCCGCGCTGCTGTCCCCCCCTGCTGCTGCCTACGTGCCTCCTCGCCATGCACTGCTGCTGCTGCTGCCCGCCCTGCTGTCCCCCCCTGCTGCTGCCCACGTGCCTCCTCGCCATGCACTGCTGCTGCTGCTGCCCACCCTGCTGTCCCCCCCTGCTGCTCTCCATGTGCCTCCTCTGCATGCACTGCTGCTGCTGCCCACCTCTTGCCTATCAGATGCAAGGTCAGGTTGCGGATGCTCTTTTCTGCTGCCCAAAGGGCAAAGTTTTCCGGAATTGGCAAGATGCTGCGATGGGGGGATAACAAGAGTACGGAAAGGGAACCAGGCAGTATATTTATCCTCCCATATCAACAATACATGCAGAGATAAGATAGGGGATGGAATCAGTGCCTAGACATTTCCCAGTAAATAGACCCAGCTCGGTACAGAAAGGAATCCACTCTTTCCAAATGTTTTTTCGAAGAAAGGGAATGCACGACAGACACACACGACAGGCACACACCTTGATAGTTGATGAACGGAAAGCGGGGTTGATGATGTGGCGCTGCCGGGCCCACAGAGATGCCTCTGAGAGAGGCATACCGTTTTCTAGCAGCCATGCTCCTATGTGTCTCCTATAATCTTGCACCAGACAATCACCGGGCCACAAGCCTCACCTTGATCGCTGCAGGGCGGAAGGCGGGGTTGATGATGCGGCGCTGGCGGGCCCACAGAGACCCCTCTGAGAGAGGCAGACCGTTGCCCATCAGCCATATTATCTTGCGTGCCCTTGCTGTCTTGGTGACTCGCCCGCTGCTCGATAGGAGCACCTGCCAGGGACGAGACAGGTGGATGGATCATGGATGGATGCTCGAGCAGCCTCAGCACCTTGCGTGCCCTTGCTGTCTTGGTGTACCGCCCGCTGCTTGCTAGCAGCACCTGCCAGAGACGAGACAGGTGGATGGATCGTGGATGGATGCCCGAGCAGCCTCAGCACCTTGCGTGCCCTTGCGATCTTGGTGTACCGCCCGCTGCTTGCTAGCAACACTTGCCAGAGACGAGACAAGTGGATGGAGGAAGACAGAGAGGACGAGTGAGAGCTGTAAGGAGGGCAAAGGGGAGTGGGGAGATGAAGGGAAGGGATAGATGAGGGAAAGTGACGTGGGGAGGGGAAAACAGGGACGGAAAAGGGAAGGTGAGAAGAGAGGGGACGTGAGTGGTGGACCCAGGAGCACTGTGTCTTGATTGTGTTCTGCATGCATCTCACGCAATCACATCTCATGCAACCATCTAATGCAATCACATCACATCACATCGCATCGCATCACGTCAGGCAAATCACATCATATCAAACCATAGCATCGCCACATGACTGTACCTGTCTCACTAGTGCAGGGTCTGTTACAACCAGTTGCACCATTGCCCCTACAGTGAATCCAAACACGTCCCCATACTGCTCGCGCCACTGGTGCAGCTTCGGAAGCAACACAGCAGGGCCGTGGGTGGAGGGGGGGGAGTCGGGGGAGGGGGGGGCGGAGGTGCAGAGATTTATAGTTTTCGGGATGGCGGGGCACGAAAACGTGGGCACGAGAATCTCGTCACGAAATGTGCACTAGGAGTTGAGGCACGAAATTGTGTTGGCTTGCCTTGTAAAAATTCTATAAGTGTTGAGAGCAAGCTTGAACATAGCTTCACTATGGAAAAGAAATCAATAGAGTACAATGGGAAGGACCAGAACCATATAGAAACGAAGCGACGATAGTCGCGAACGTTCACGCAGAACGTTCCGACAACTACTCTAGCATGTGCGTTGCCAAGTCAGCAACGGCATGTGAAATTAACATGCCAGGTAAATTTATACCTATCTAGAAGTAGTTGTTCATGTTTCTGCAATATTTGCAGTTACACATGCTTCGCTTGTGCAATATAGTCACTTCCTTTGATTCTGTCCGCTTTTGTTTTGTGGCTACCGAGTGTACTGCGCGAATTTTCCCTCCCAAAGTCATGACTTGGTCCAATTTCGCTGCGTCCAGCCTTTCCGCGCCTTCTCCCGTTTCGTAACCCGCGGGAAATCCCGCAACGGTGATCTAACGCGAATCCTCCCAGGGGCGCGAAAACTTCGCCCCATCACAAACACGAAACCTCGATCCCGCGCAGACGCGAACCCAGAATGCAGTGCAAACATTTTTGCAGCTGCAGGATGCGCTCTACTGCGCGGACACATTTCGCTCGGAGCCCTCACGCACGAATACAGGCTCCTGTAGGGCCTTTCGCGTCAACACTCCCCTGCCCTGCTCGTGCCTGGGCAATTGAGGAGTTAGCACACGAAATAAAGCGAAAAGCTAACTGCGAGAGTACGACGGCTTATGCTGGCTTTGCTAGCTTGCCTAGACTTTATTACGCTATATCTAGCTTGGGTTTTATTTATCATGCATACATATGCTTGATCTCCTAGGATAGGTGCATTCCTATATTTTATTATAGTTATAGCACCGAACAAGGTTACGTGTACCGAACTCAAGCCTCTTCGGTTTCCACCGAATTGCTTTCTACTGAGTTCGGGAAGGTTCTGTTCGGGACGATTCGCGACCCTCATAACATTCGCATAACACCTGGGTAACTGGCCTTGTGTCGAGACTATATATAGCCTCGTGTTGTACCCAGGTGGATCAATCAATTACAATTCTCTTTTCTGAGCTCGATCCTAGATCCTCACACTTGGTAACCAGAGCTCGTTTACACGCGATAGTTTTTCGACCGCTAAAACCGAGTCTTCAAAAACCGCGGGGGCGACGCAGTTAAACATCGATTTCCGGTACGTAAAACCGGTTCCGTGTTTTTCGCTCCCCCTCGTTTCGTTTTTTCGGACACGCAATATCAGGCATGGAGGGCCAAGGCGAGAACTATGCGACCACGAGCGACATCGCGAGCCTCCGCACCGACATGGAGCAGACGCAGGTGGCGCTACGACGACTCGAGGCCCTTCTGACACACCAACCAGGACTCGCCACCACAGCAGCAGCGAATGCAGCAGCGAACGTAGCAGCGACAACACCCGCACTAGTGGCGACACCGACATTTCACGGACCGATGGCACCACTGTCGCCGAACCTCGAAGCAGCACGACCGAGGCTCCCTGAAGCGTTCGATCCCAGCGCGAAGGGATCCGACGTCCGGCGATTCGTGGCAACCCTCGAAATTCACTTCGAGGCCATTGGCTGTTCGACCCCGCAACACGACGCAGCAAGAATTCGGCTCGCAGCGACACTGTTACGTGGACCGGCACTCGAATAGATTTATTACACTGACGTGGCCCGCGGGAAAAAAACGTGGCATCAGTTTCAAGCAGACTTAATCGAGCGTTTCGAACCCATTAATACGACCTACATGGCGCGGCAGCAGATACACCGTCACAAGCAATACAGTAGTGTAGCACAGTACAAGCAGCAGATGGGGCTCCTGTTCAATCGCATCACCGACCTGACCGAAGGCGAAAAAATCCAGGCGTACACAGAAGGGTTAAAATTGGAGATTCGCCGACAGGTCATCGCCGCAAATTACAACAGTTACCGCGACATCGTGCGTGCTGCCGAGCGATACGACGCATTGACTCGAGGTCAACCCGAAACACGACGCTTCACGCCGAACCGTACATTCGGCACGGAGCGATCGGCACCCCCCACGTTCGCTGAACCGATGGGCATCGATAAATACGACGCGAAGCAGCAGCCGACAAAATGCGAATTTTGCGGCGCAGCAGGGCATCAGTTTTTGTCGTGCTACAAAATGAAAAAGGCACGTGCGGCACTGCAGGGCGGTAACAGTGGAGTACCCCCGAAGTTAAAAAACGGGAATCGCCAGTAGCAACGGATCGACCTGGCGATCGCGTAACGATCCGAAAAGCAGGAAAATGTGACGACATGGCGACTTCGGAGCGGGTGAAAAAAGGAGAAAATGATGGCGCGAATCCAAAACGTCACGACCGGCCGGCATCAGGGGAAATCGCCGAGGCAAACAGAGGCTCCGCGAAAAAAGACTCTGCACCGACCGGGAAACTCCAGTCGAACACCCAGGAAAGTAAGAATTCGTTAGAAGTATCCTATAAAGATACTCTAACGAAGAATATTGCTTCTCGTGGTTTTCAAGCCTTTGAAAAATTCAGGGGAGATGTAGAGACCAAGAAAAAGCCTCTAGAGATTATTCAGGTACCCGAGAAGTTGGGCAAAGTACTACGGAGCGTAGAAAAGGGTCGTGCGTTCCGTGGAATTAATATTCTCTACCCGCAGCACAGTGTTAAGGCTCCCCGTTGCCCACAGGTGAAGCCTACATAGCTGCCAAGGCTTAGAGGAAAATTCCAGGCTCTTGAGAAGTTGTACAAGCCTCGGAAAAATCCTCCTACCCTCCAGGTGAAGTTGGAAGAGATAAGTGCTGAGTCAGGTATAGGAAATAGGGATGGTATTCACTTTGATGTAACTTATGATCCTATCAAAAAGACCCTCTTTGGCTACTCAGCGCAGCAGGCACCACTACTCCTCGAGGTGTTATGCAAAGGACAACGCCTCCAGGCACTGGTGGACAGCGGTGCATCTCACTTGGTGTGTGACCGCGGGACGTTGGAGAAAATTGGGGAACCTTCTGAGGAGACCAAGTTCTCGACAACGATGGTGGACGGTACGAAACTTCCCATCCACGGCGAAGCATCACTGCAGCTGCACATAGGGGCGCTAAGGTGGAAGCCGACGTTGCCGATCACGAACATCAAAAGGCTAGATTTCACCTTGGGGCGAGATTTCGGTTCAACCCCGAGATCGATTGGGTCAACAGGAAGGTGTGCATCTACAACAACGGGAAGCGGATAGCACTACAAAGCTGGACGGATACAGGGAACATTCCTGAAACGACACTGGCACGATTTGAACAGACGGTGAACGAGAGTAACACGGGATACCTAGCACTGGTTATGGCAGCAGCAGAAGAGGAGAAGCCGGACGCAGAACTATCTGCAGTAGTGAAGGAGGTCTTGGAGCAGTACAAGGATATAATGCCCGACGACCTACCCGCTGGCGTACCTCCTGCACGCACCCACGAGCACGAGATCGTGGAGGAACCAGGTGCGAAACCCGTCTCACGTGCACCCTACCGACTGAGTCCGACCGAGCTGACAGACATGAAGAAACAGATCGAGTATTTACTGAACAGACGACTGATCCGCCCATCCACCTCTCCCCACGGTGCACCAGTTCTCTTCACTCCAAAACCAGACGGCAGTTTACGGATGTGCATCGACTACCGCGCACTGAACAAACAGACAGTAAAAAACAAATATCCCATACCGCGCATAGACGACCTACTGGATCAACTGCGTGGAGCAACAGTCTTTTCGAAACTGGACCTACGGTCGGGTTACTCGTAGATCAAGTTGGTAGACAACTCGGTCCACAAGACGGCGTTCCGTACCAGATACGTCTCCTACGAATACTTAGTGATGCCGTTCGGACTCTGCAACGCACCAGCAACGTTTCAGGCGGAGATGAATCACATCTTACGACCCATGCTGGACGAGTGCGTAGTGGTGTACCTGGACGACATTCTTATCTACTCCAAGAACATGAAGGAGCACGTGGAGCATCTACGGAAAGTGTTCGAGATCCTGCGGAAAAACAAGTTCTACGTGAAGCTGTCGAAGAGCGACTTCGCCCTGAAGAAGGTGCAGTTTCTCGGGCACATGGTGAGTGCCGAGGGCGTACACGTGGACCCGCGGAAGATCGAAGCCGTCAAGAAGTCGAAAGTACCGGAGAATGTGAAGGAGTTGCAGCAGTTCCTAGGCTTCGCCAACTACTACAACAGGTTCGTGCCACAGTACGCGAAGATTGCAGCACCACTGACCGACCTATTGAAAAAGGATACGCCCTTCAAATGGGATACTCCTCATCAGCAAGCCATGGAGCAGCTACAGACAGCACTGACCACAGCGCCAGTACTCATCCTACCAGACCCTGAGAAAGACTACGTCGTTGAAGCAGACGCTAGTGACCAGGCAGTCGGAGCAGTACAGATGCAAGATCACGGGAACGGTTTACAGCCTATCGCCTACCTCAGTAAGAAGTTACACGGAGCGGAACTGAACTACCCCGTCCACGACAAGGAAGCCTTAGCTATAGTCGTAGCCTTCAAGGCGTGAAGGTGTTACCTAGAGGGAGCCAAGACTACAGTTTATACTGACCACTGCAGTCTCAAATACCTGAAGTCACAGCCGACGCTCTCGCGGCGACAGATGCGGTGGATGGACTTCCTAGAAACTCACTTCCACTACGACATCGTCTACAAGCCCGGGCTACACAACAAGGCAGACGCGTTGAGCCGCCCCGGTCATGTAGCAGGCATCCAGCTCGATGGGATGAACCCTCTACTCAAGGGTCTATTCCAACATGGCTACTCCGTGGACGCAGAGATCGCTACAGCACAGACTAAGAAGCTGTTACAGTGGGAGAAAGACTTAGCTTTAAGGAAGGGTTCAGGAAAGATTTGGGTACCGAATTACGCCCCGCTACGACAGATCCTATTAGAGGAGTTTCACGACGTACCATACGTGGGGCATTTTGGGAGCAACAAGACGTTAGCAGGGATAGCAAAGTATTACTACTGGCCCGGGATGGCAGCCGACGTGCAGCAGTTCGTCACCTCTTGCGACACGTGCCAGCGGATGAAGAGCAGCAAGCAGAAAATAGCAGGGTTACTTCAGCGTCTACCCATACCGGAGCAGCCATGGCAGGTCGTTAGCCTCGGCTTCATCACAGGACTTCCTTCGACCTCACGAGGACATGATTCTATCCTCGTAGTGATCGATAAGTTCTCCAAAACGGGTCACTTCATACCGACCAACGCCACAGCTACAGCTGAAGCAACTGCTCGCCTCTTCTTTGACCGCATCATCACCATCCACGGCATCCCCGCTACACTCATCTCAGACAGAGACCCCAAGTTCTGGAAGGAGCTCATGGGATTATTGGGGACCAAACTTGCGATGTCCTCAGCATACCACCCACAGACTGACGGACAGACAGAGCGACTCAATCAAGTGGTTGAACAGTTACTGCGCACAGCTTGCAAGGACGACGTCAGCCACTGGGACACACAGTTACCGACCCTAGAGTTCGCTTACAACAACGCGTCACATGCGCCCACAGGGAAAACTCCTTTCTTCCTGTGTTACGGACGGGAACCACTTACACCACAGCAGCCAACCACACCGGCACACGTCCAAGCCGCGTATGACTTCATCACCACCATGCAGCAGCTATGGGAGAAGGCTCAGCGGCGTCTCACCACGATACAGACCTCCCAGAAGCCGTATGCCGATCGCCAGCGACGTGATGACTCAGTAGCAGTCGGAGATCAGCTGCTTCTTGACACGCGCAACTTGAACCTGTCTCACCTCCCATCCAAACTCCGGCCTTGCTTCTGTGGTCCTTTTCTCGTTGAGGCACAGGTGACACCAGTAACATTCTGCTTGCGCTTACCAGATACGTGGAAGCTTCACAACGGTTTCCATGTCCAGCTAATGAAGCCCTACAAGGACCCCAACCAACAGTTCCAGGGACGGCAGCTACCACCACCACCACCTGTTCTCATACAAGATGAACCCGAGTACGAAGTGGAGCGCGTTCTCACTCATCGACGCCGCGGCGGCAAGACCCTCGAGTTCCTGATACGCTGGAAGGGACACGACCCCACTGAGGTCAGTTGGGTTGCAGAAGCTGATATGGGCAACGCACGCCGTGCTCTCAAGGACTATCTTGTCAAGCAGGGTGTTTCTCACGCCACCCAGCTTTGAGGGGGGGACGTGTGAGAGTACGACGGCTTATGCTGGCTTTGCTAGCTTGCCTAGACTTTTTTTCCCTATATCTAGCTTGGGTTTTATTTATCATGCATAGATATGCTTGATCTCCTAGGATAGGTGCATTCCTATATTTTATTATAGTTATAGCACCGAACCAGGTTACGTGTACCGAACTCAAGCCTATTCGGTTTCCACCGAATTGCTTTCTACTTAGTTCGGGAAGGTTCTGTTCGGGACGCTTCGCGACCCTCAGAACATTCGCGTAACACCTGGGCAACTGTCCTTATGTCGAGACTATATATAGCCTCGTGTTGTACCCAGGTGGATCAATCAATCACAGTTCTCTTTTCTGAGCTCGATCCTAGATCCTCACACTAACTAATAAAATACAACAGGGTGACGAAATGGAAATTCGTCCGCGAGTTGCTTTCACACGCATACTCACCACACCAGCCACGTTGAAGGACGTGGCACCTGATTTCGCGTGTTGTCATTTTCGTCCCCTGCAAGAGTGACTTGCCCAACAGCCACGCCGCAACGAGTGAAGGCCGGGGAATGCAACGCCTTTGTGAGGTAATCCGCGGGTTGCTCGCTCGTTGGAATGTACATCAGCGCGATTTTCTTGCGCTTCACCATCTGCTGCACCCAGATGTACCGCCTCTCCAAGTGCTTGAGACTCCCCTTGAGCCCCAACCCTTCCGCAACCGCGATGGCCGAAGAGTTGTCGATGATGATGATGGTTGGCATTTTCGGGTCCAAAAGCTTGAACTCCGCAAGCAAAAAGCGAAGTCGTCGCGCTTCCTTCCCGGCTTTCGTTGCAGCGATGTACTCTGATTCGGTTGACGACAATGGCACGCACTTGTCAGAAGACTAAGCGAGAATGAATGCATTGAACAGAAAGTTGGTACAAGTATAACCCTAATTGGGTTGTACCCCATACAGGCTACCACACTGCAGCCTACACAACACACACAACATCTTAGTTTGACACACCCCCATAGGCAAAGTGGGGGAGAACAAGGGGTCACAAGACCAGTCAAGAAAAGCAAAGCAAGCTCAGGGTGGATCACGAAGTCACCACACAGTCTGAGCACAAGCAAATGGCCACAAGGCCAGTTCACATGCACAGTTATATAAATGAGAACAAGCAGTACAGTGATCACAACCTATCAAGTGTAGGCATGCAGGTACAAGTACATAGATTACAGTACAAGCAAAGTAGCGAAATGAGCAAGTGAGGCAAAGTAGGCATAAGGCCTAAAACAGTACAGAAACGCTGATGATCACCAAGCTGAAGTGCCTTGGTGAATATATCAGCAGTGTTGGCCCGAGTGGCCACGTAAGCAAGACGAAGCTGACCACGCTGCTGCAACTCTCGAGCAAGGAAGTAACGCAGAGAGATGTGCTTCGTCCTGTGCTCAAGTCTGTGCTCGTGACACAAGGCAATCATGGCCTTGTTGTCGACGTACAGAACTGGAGGAGAACGAGGCCGCTCTCCCAAGTCGGTAAGCAGGTAGGTGAGCCAGCATAACTCCTATGCAGCCATGGCCCCTGCGTAGATCTCAGCCTCACAACTGGAGATGAGAACAGATGACAAGAGGGTAGACCGCCAAGAAACAGAGCCGGAGCCAAGGCTGAAAGTGTAACCCTGTGACAACCGCTGCGTAGCCAAGTCGTCAACCCAAGATGCGTCTGCGTGGCCAGTGAGAACAACTGGACCCAGTCCTCCAAGCACGAGCCCCACGCCTGACGTACTGCACAAGTAGCGCAACACCCTCTTAGCGGCCTCCCAGTGCGCTGGGCAGTGTCTCCCAGGCGCAACGTAGCGTGCCAGGATGCTAAGAGGGTAGGCAAGGTCAGGTCGAGTGCAGGTCATCAGGTACATGAGGCAGCCTACAAGCTCTGGATACGGGCCACTTGGCTCTACGGACTCGTCCGAAGGTGGAGCTGAGAGCGAGTGACCGGTAGGCAGAGGAGTGGACTCTGGCGAGGACCAAGTGAAGCCGAAGCGCTGAAGGGCCTGGTGCACCATGTGTGACTGAGTCAAGGTGATGGCGCGCCGTGCTCTGTCCCGGATGATCTGCAAGCCAAGATAGTTGCGCAGCTCACCCAGGTCTGTGCACGTGTGTCTCTTCTGCAGCTCCGACCTCACAAGGGCCAGTGCCTCAGTCTCAGCAGTGGCAAAAACGAAGTCGTCGACATACACGAGGACGTAGAACGGTGGCAGCGAAGTGTCGGTGCGCAGAAACAGCGACGGGTTAGCAGTCGAAGGAGCAAACCCAAGAGCCGCAAGCGTCGTCCTCAGTGTGTTGTGCCACTCGCGAGGCGCTTGGCGGAGACCGAAGACTGGCCGCCGGAGGCTCCACTAGGTACCTGCAGGAAACGACCCAGTAAAGCCAGGTGGGCGGCGCAGCCAGATCTCCTCGTGCAGGGTATCCTGTAAGAAAGCTGTGCTGAATTCAAGAGAGTAAGCTCGTAGTCACGCTGAGTGGCGACGTGCAGCAGCACCCGAAGAGTGGTCATCTTTGGGGTAGGGGAAAAGTCAAAGTCAACTCCCTGTCGCTGACGAAAGCCTCATGTAACGTAACAAGCCTTGAAGGCAGGCGGAGAACCCGGCGACCGCTTCACCCTGAAAATCCACATGCCATCGAATATGTTCGGCCAAGGAGGGGGAACTGCGTCGACGTAAGTGCCTGTGGACTTCCAAGACGCCCTCTCTACGTCCATGGCTATCTGCCATTGAGAGGAGTAGGGACCCGTAATCGCCTCTGCATAAGAGCACGGGGTCGGGATGTCTGGTGCATCCGGGTCTCCCTCAGGTGCAAGCAGCATGGACACAAGATGAGGTATAGCAGCTGCAAGACTCAAAGTCCTCCTGCCTATCCTCAAGGACGTCCGTGTGAAGAGCACACTCACCCCTGATGGACGGAGGACAGTTAGACTCATACTGAGCAATAAGACTAGTGGCGTAGTCAAGACGACAGCTAGCAACAAAGTGGACAAGCTCAGTGACTAGGGCAGACGTAGCAGTGGACTCAAACGAAGGGTCAGTGACAAGAGTGGCTAGAAAACGCGTGACAGTGGGACTGGCAGCCTGAACTATGTCAGACTCAGGGTCCGGACCGTCAGGAAGAGAGGACGCAGGAGGAGACGATAGGGGAACTCGCAGTGGAACAGAGGAAGGACGAAGTGTCATAAGGTTAGTGCCGGGGACAAGAGGAGGACGCGGACGCGGAACACGACGACCAGTGCGACCAGAGCAAACAGGCGAGGCAGGGCAAGACGAAGGCTCACGACGCTCTGTAAGAAAGCCTGTCTACTCAGTGTAAGGAGAAGGAGCAGGCAGTGGGGAGGCTGGCTGTAACTGTGGCTGCGACTGGTCAGGCAGTGGACATAGTAGAGGTGGAGTAAGGTCAGTAGAAGACGGGAGACTAAGAACCTGGCAAAGGAGTGGAGCAAAGTATGGTCGTGGCTGCACAGCGCCTCCAGCACCAGTACCGATAGCTTCATCACCCCCAGCGCCAGCACCTCAAGCTCCTCCGGTACCTCCAACTCCAGCAGAACCTCCAGCACCTCGAGTACCAGCAGCACCACCAGCTCCAGCAGCTCCAGTACCTCCAGTACGAGCACCCCTAGGACCAGCAGCTCCAGCACCTCTAGTACCTCCAGCACCTCCAGTACCAGCAGCACCACCAGCTCCGACAGCTCCAGCACCTCTAGTACGAGCACCTCCAGGACCAGCAGCTCCAGCACCTCCTGTAACTCCAGATCCAACAGGACCGCAAGCAGCTCCAGACCTCGAGCACCAGCAGCACCACCAACTCCGGAAGCTCCAGCACCTCCAGCACGAGCACCTCCACGACCAGCAGCTCCAGTACCTCCGGTACCTCCAGCTCCAGCAGGACCGCCAGCACCCCTAGGACCAGCAGCTCTAGCGCCTCCAGATCCAATGCCTCCAACGGCAGTGTCTCCACCGGCAGGCCTCCCAACTCCAGCAGCTCCACTCCGAAGGCGGGTGCGCCGAGCAAACCACTTGCGCAGCTGCAGTGGAGAGAGAGGCTCCCGCCATGACGCAGCACCCACAGGACCTCTAGCAGACACAGTACCTCCACGCTCAGCACCCCCAGACTCAGTACCCCCAGGCTCCGCACCCTCAGGCTCATCACCCCTAGGCTCAGCACCCCTAGGCTCCAAACGCTCAGGCTTAGCACCCCCAGGCTCCGCAACCTCAGACTCAGCAACTCCAGGCTCAGCAACCCCCAACTCAGCACCCGCAGGCTCAGCACACCCATACGCAACACCCCTAGCAGCACCTCCCCCAGCAGCACCAGAGTCGACAGCTACCTCGACATGCTCAGCCAAGGGGAGCGGGTCTACCTGAGACACATCTGAGGGAGCAGGACCCTGAGGGGGTAGGGGGTCTACCGGAGGGGGACCTGGTGCGAGGAAGAGCGGCGGGGGGGGGAGAGGGGCAGTGCGGTAGGGGAAGAGACGGTAAAAGGGAAAAGACTCGTCAAACTTGACGTCCTGAGAGGGCAGGACACCGCGCGAGGTGGGGTGGTAAAACTGCCAGCCGGGCGCGTGAGGGACAAAGCCAAGGAAGACGCAGGGAATGGTGCGGGAGGAGAGCGTGTCCGCGGAGGTATCGCGGTCAAAGGCACCATAGCCCCAGACCCAGAACACCGACGCATCGCCAACCTCCCCCGTCCAACGCAGCATAGGCGAGGTCTCCGGCAAGGAGACACGGGGCCAGAGGTTGAGCTGACGTGCAAACGGCCACAGAAAATGGGGAGCAGCCGCATGGATCATGGAGGTATGAGCCACCTCTATGACTAAGCCAATGCGGCGCTCAGCAACTTCATTTTGCTGCGGGGAGGCCGGAAGTGTGAACGACTGGAGGATGCCCTCCCCACGACAAAAGTCCCACAAAAGGTTGGAGGAGAACTCACCACCTCTGTCAGAGTGCAGACGCAGGACAGGAAGGTCCGCGTGGACCTGCTTGCGGAGCTGGAGACGGACTGCGCGGATCCAAGGGATCAAGACATCAGGGACCTCACCCTTGCTGCGCAAGGGGAACACCATGGTGTAACGAGTGTAATCGTCAACAACCAGCAGAAAGTAGTGCTCGCGGCCCTGTCCACGGACGCGGGCTGGGCTCCACTCGTCCATGTGGAGAGTCTGCAGGGGAGCAGTCGTCGGGGGAAACGAGGAGGAGTGAGGAGCGGCGCGCTGCCGCCCCTCGATGCAAGGAAGGCAGGGTAGGGGCAGGCGAGGGCGGGAGGGGAGGCAGAGACCTGGGAAGACCAGAGACAAGGAGGCGGGAGTGGATGCCACGGAGACGTGGCAGGGAGGGGTGACCAAGGCGGTGGTGCCAAAAGATAGTCTGGTGCGACAGGAGGCGACACGAACAGGGGGCTGCTAGCTGACCTGACGCGGCTACCTGAGGAGGCTCAGTAGTCAGTGTGTACAGACTCGACCCAGGCCGACGGGTGAACGTGGCCAGGTGACGGCCAGCCCGGAAGCACGTACAGATCGCCACATGCTGTCATCCAGGGGTAAAGGTATCAACCCATGTGTGAGAGTACGACGGCTTATGCTGGCTTTGCTAGCTTGCCTGGACTTTATTATGCTATTACTAGCTTAGGTTTTATTTATCATGCATAGATATGCTTGATTTCCTAGGTTAGGTGGATTCCTATATGTTATTATAGTTATAGCACCGAACCAGGTTACGTGTACCGAACTCAAGCCTATTCGGTTTCCACCGAATTGCTTTCTACTGAGTTCGAGAAGGTTCTGTTCGGAACGCTTCGCGACCCTCATAACATTCGCGTAACACCTGGGTAACTGGCCTTGTGTCGAGGCTACACACAGCCTCGTGTTGTACCCAGGTGAATCATACAATAGATTTATCTTTCCTAAACCAGATCCTCATACTTGGTTATCAGAGCGGATTTACATGCGAGGTCTTCAACCGCTTAGTTCCGGCATTTAAAAACCGCGGGGGCGACGACGAAAGCGCCGATACGGGTATGTAAAACCAGTTCCGCGCAATTTATCTAACTCCCCCTCGATTCAGTTTTCAAACACCCCTCAGATTTACTGGAGTTTTGACCGTTCGATCGAGTTTCATCTCAACGGCTCAGAGAATTTCGCCCAATAAATTTGGAATTTGGAGCGTCGGATCGAGTTTCTCCTCAACGGCCGAGATCGAACGCGAATTTTTGATTTAGGAAGATTTACGCGACCTACAGAATTTGCGTTCGTCGATTCTTCAGTCAACTCGACTCGCAGTAAGTCGACCAGCACCTAGAATTCGATTGTTTTCGTCGCGCATCTTCCTGTAAATCACCAAATGGAGGGAAAAAGAGATATTTCAGTACAGAAAATCGCGGAGCAACGTGCCGAGCACAAGCAGATACGTGCGGCGCTCCCACGACTCGAGAAACTCCTTGCAAACCAGTCGGCAACTGCCACAGCAGCAGCGAATGCAGCAGCGACAGCAGCAGCAGCAGCGACACCGACAATTCTACCTGCGACAACGGCAGCAGCTACAGTTAATCTCGAAGCAGTGAAGCCGAGGCAACCAGATGCATTCGATCCTAGCGCGAAAGGGAGCGACGTCCGTCGATTTGTAGCTGAACTCGAAATATACATCGAAGCCGTTGGATGCACGGCCCCGACAAAAGACGCAATGCGCATACGGCTCGCAGCAACACTGTTACGAGGCCCAGCTCTAGAGTTGATCAACAACAGTATAGTCCAAGGAGAAGGGACGTGGGCGCAGTTTCATGCAGCACTGATCGAACAGTTCGACGCGTTAAACAGTAGCTACTACGGAACACGACACAACAAGCCAAATAGTGGCATGGAACGATTGGCACCACCCACGACTGCCGACCCGATGGAGAAAGACAAGGGCGATGTGGAGCAGCGGCTAGCAAAAAATGAGACATGCAAATTTTGCGGCGCTACAGGACATCGTATCTTGGCGTGTTGGAAAATGAAGAGAGGCGTGCGGAGCTAAGGGACAAGAATAGTGCGGCACCCCCGAAGCAGAAAACGGACAACGTGGCAACTTTGGAGAGGGCGAAAAAAGAGAATATGGTGGCGCGAATTTAAAACGTCACGACCAGCCGGCACCAGGGGAAATCGCCAAGACTAAAGGAGGATTCGCGAAACAAGACCCTGCACCGACTAGGGAACTCCAGCCGTACACCCCGACAAGTAAGAATATTACTTCTCGTGGGTTTCGAGCCTTTATTAAGGGAGAGTCAGAAATTAAACCGGTATCGGGTAATATGGGGACCCTACTGCATAGCGCTAATACGGGTCGAGCGTTCTGAGGAGTTAATATTCTGTCCCAGCAGCACTGTTTAAAGGCTCCTTGTTCCCCACTGATGAAGCCTTCACAGCTGCAAAGGTTTAGGGGAAGGTTCCAGGCCCGAGAGAAGCTGAATCGGCCTCGAATAAATCCTTCAAACGTTTCTCAGTTGAAAACTGATATTGAAGCTGCATCTTCGAGCGCAGGACCAAGGGATGATACATTTGATCTACCCTATGATCCTATAAGCAACACCATCTACAGCTACTCGGAGCGGCAGCAGCCACTACTCCTCGAGGTGATCTGCAACGGGCGATGCCTCCAGGCCCTGGTGGACAGTGGTGCGTCCCACTCGGTGTGCGACCGCAGGACGTTGGAGAAAATTGGAGAGTCATCGGAGGAGACCCAATTGACAGCAACGATGGTGGACGGTACGAAGCTTCGCATCTACGGCAAACCAACACTGCAGCTGCAGATAGGGGCGTTGAGGTGGAAGTCGACGTTGCCGATCACGAACACCAAGGGATTAGATTTCATCTTGGGGCGTGATTTTCTGAAGCGGTTCAACCCCGAGATCGACTGGGTCAACCGGAAGGCGTGCATCTACAACAATGGGAAACGTGTGGAGCTGAGAAGCTGGACGGATACAGGGAGCGTTCCTAAGACGATTGAACGGACGATGAACGAGAGCAACATGGGTTACTTAGCACTGGTGATGGC
Organism: Closterium sp. Naga37s-1; assembly: GCA_947471745.1. NCBI lineage: Eukaryota > Viridiplantae > Streptophyta > Zygnematophyceae > Desmidiales > Closteriaceae > Closterium > Closterium sp. Naga37s-1. The sequence continues at coordinate 2,026,324 of CANJKZ010000003.1, forward strand.
AGCAATAGAGGGGGAGAAGCCGAACACAGAGCTACCTGCAGCAGTAAAGGAGGTCTTGGAGCAGTACAAGGATATAATGCCCGACGACCTACCTGCAGGTGTACCTCCAGCATGCACCCACGAGCACGAGATCATGGAGGAACCAAGAGCGAAACCTCTCCTAACATGGAAAGATCCTGAGAATGTGAAAGAGTTGCAGCAGTTCCTAGGCTTCGCCAACTACTACATTAGGTTCGTGCCACAGTACGCAAAGACAACAGCGCCACTGACCGACCTACTGAAAAAAGATACGCCCTACAAATGGGATACTCCTCAACAGCAAGCCATGGAGCAGCTACAGACAGCACTGACTACAGCGCCAGTACTCATCCTACCGGATCCAGACGGAGACTACGTGGTGGAAGCAGACGCTAGTGACCAAGCAGTCGGAGCAGTACTGATGCAGCATCACGGACGCAATTTGCAGCCCATCCCCTACCTCAGTAAGAAGCTGTTACAGTGGGAGAAGGACTTAGCTGTAAGAAAGGGATCAGGAAAGATTTGGGTACCGAACTATACCCCGCTCCGACAGATTCTGCTGGAGGAGTTTCACGACGTACCATACGCGGGACATTTCGGGAGCAACAAGACGTTAGCAGGGATAGCGAAGTATTACTACTGGCCCGGGATGGCAGCAGACGTGCAGCAGTTCGTCGCCTCATGCGACACGTGCCAGCGGATGAAGAGTAGCAAGCAGAAAAAAGCAGGGTTACTTCAGCCTCTACCCGTACCGGAGCAGCCATGGCAGTTAGTTAGCCTCGACTTCATCACGGGACTTCCTTTGACCTCACGAGGGCATGACGCTATACTCGTGGTGATCAACAAGTTCTCCAAAATGGGTCACTTCATCCCGACCAACGCCACGGCTATAGCTGAAGCAACTGCTCGCCTCTTCTTCGACCGCATCATCACCATCCACGGCATCCCCGCTACACTCATCTTAGACAGAGACCCTAAGTTCACTAGTAAGTTCTGGAGGGAACTCATGGGTTTGTTGGGGACAAAGCTTGCAATGTCTTCAGCATACCACCCCTAGACTGGCGGACAGACAGAGCAACTTAATCAGGTGGTTGAACAGTTAGTGCGCACCGCTTGCAAAGACGACGTCAGCCACTGAGATTCATAGTTACCGATATCTGAGTTTGCTTACAACAACGCGTCACATGCGGCCACAGGGAAATCTCCTTTCTTCCTGTGCTATGGACGGGAACTACTTACACCAGAGCAGCCAACCACACCCGCACACATCCAAGCCGCACATGACTTCGTCACCACCATGCAGCAGCTATGGGAGAAGACTCAGCGACATCTTTCCACGATGCAGAACTCCCAGAAGCAGTATGCCGATCACCAGCGACGTGATCACACCGTAGCAATCGGAGATCAGGTGCCTCTCGACACGCGCAACTCGAACCTGTCTCACCTACCATCCAAGCTCCGGCCTCGCTTCTGGGGTCCTTTTCACGTTGAGGCACATGTGACACCAGTAACATTCCGCTTGCGCTTACCTATTACTTGGAAGCTTCATAACGCTTTCCATGTTTAGCTGCTGAAGCCCTACAAGGACCCCAACCAACAGTTCATGGGACGATAGCTACCGCCACCACCACCTGTTCTCGTACAGGATGAACCAGAGTACGAGGTGGAACGAGTTCTCGCTCATCGACGCAGACGTGGCAACATGCTTGAGTTCTTGATACGCTGGAGGGATATGACCCGTCGGAGGACAGTTGGGTTGCAGAAGCTGATATGGGCAATGCACGTCGTGCTCTCAAGGACTATCTTGTCAAGCAGGGTGTTTCTCACGCCACCCAGCTTTGAGGGCGGGACGTGTGAGAATACGACAGCTTATGCTGGCTTTGCTAGCCTGCCTGGACTTTATTATGCTATTACTAGCTTAGGTTTTATTTATCATGCATAGATATGCTTGATTTCCTAGGCTTGGTGCATTCCTATATGTTATTATAGTTATAGCACCGAACCAGGTTACGTGTACCGAACTCAAGCCTATTCGGTTTCCACCGAATTGCTTTCTACTAAGTTCGGGAAGGTTCTGTTCGAGACGCTTCGCGACCCTCAGAACATTCGCGTAACACCTAGGTAACTGGCCTTGTGTCGAGGCTATATATAGCCTCGTGTTGTACCCAGGTGAATCATTCAATAGATTTATCTTTCCTGAACCAGATCCTCACACCATGCATCCTGAAGGACGGCGTTGCTCACCAAGTTCGTAGAGAACGAGGGGAGGTGAAGACCTGAGAGGGAGTCGGACGGAACTGCCGCACACAGGAGAACAGTGGAGGAACGTGCAAGAACTGGGCCCCCTGAGGGGTCAGCTAGACTGACTGCAACAGGTGCAGGGAGTGGTGTGACTGTGGTACTGTCGCGAAAGAAATAGCGGGAAGCACCTGATTCACGCGTGAAAGTGTGCAAGGCCTCAGCAGGCGCAGTACCAGGGAGAGCAGACTCACCAGCACCTAGAGCAGCAGCCTCTATACCTGGGTCGGGTGGCACACATAGGTAACAGTCACCCTCAGCACTAACAGCAGCGCCACTCCGAAGGCAAGTGCGTCGAGCGTACCACTCACGAAGCTGCTGGGGCGTAGGGTTCTCGCGCGGACGCTGCTGTTGCTGCCTCTGGCCAACGCCCGAACCTCCCCTCTGAACGGCTCCACCGCCAACGCGACGGACACGGTAGGGCGTCGCGCGGGTCCTAGGGCGATGCGGCGGGCAGGGCAGGGCGTCGCGCGGCTAGTAGGGCGGCGCGACTGGCAGGGCAGGGCGGCGCGTGGGTCCTAGGGCGACACGACGAGCAGGGCAGGGCGTCGCGCGGCTAGTAGGGTGGCGTGACGGGCAGGGCAGGGCAGCACGCGGATCCTAGGGCGATGCGACGGGCAGGGCATGCCGGCGCGCAGCCACCAGGGCGGCGCGACGGGCAGGGCAGGGCGCGCGGCAGCCAGCAGGGCGGCGCGTGGGCAGGGTAAGACGGCGCGGCAGCCAGCAGGGCGGCGCGCGGGCAGGGCAGGACAGCGCGACTGGTGGGGTAGCACGACGGGCAGGGTAGGGAGCTACGAACAGGGTAACACACTACAGGCAGGGAACTGTACGATGGGCCCTAAAAAAAACGGTCCTGGAACAGGACCTGCTCTGAAACCATGTTAGAAGACTAAGCAAGAATAATGCATTGATAAGAAAGTTGGTACAAGTATAACCCTAATTGGGTTGTGTCCTATATAGGCTACCCCACTACAGCCTACACAACACACACAATATAATAGTTTGACAGCACTTGATCCTCTTGCTTGCCCACGAAACAGCAGCCCCACCGATTAAGAAAGCGTAGCCACTAGTGCTGGTTCGGTTCTCTCTGTCGCCCGCGTCATCCGCGTCCGTGTATCCGACCAGAGTGAGGGAATCGGGTCCACCACCGAATTCGAGGGCAAAATCGCGGGTGTTCACCACGTAGTCGATGCAGCGGTATAGGTCCCTCCAGTGCTGGTCACTTCGCACGGTCAGCCCGGAGCCCGACTTGCTGCACGCGAAAGCAATGTCGGGACGGAGCGTGCTGGCGGCAAACTGCAGCGAGCCCACTTTCTGGCGATACTCCTCTTCGCGGGCTTGGTAGTCGTCGTCATCAAATGTCCGTTCGCCGCACGCGTCGACCGAAACTGGGGTTTTCGGGCGACGACCTGAAATCTATTCATCCACGAAACGTCGACGCAGCTTGTCAACGTACATGCGTTGGTGCAGCCACAATTTTCACGCTGGCCTGTCTCGCACGATTTCCAACCCCAAGTATTTCTCTGTGGGGGTGATTTCGCGCATCTCAAACGCGTTTTCCAGTAGCTCGCGCAGCCCCTTCAGCATTTCGAGGCTGCGACTCGTCGCGAGCAGGTCGTCCACGTACATGATCAGCCAGCACCGTTCTCCGTCCGCGCCCATCTTGAAGTAGAGCGCCTCATCGACTTGGATCTTGCTCCATCCGCCACGAAGAAGGACGCTGTCAAGTGCCTTGTACCACAACAACGGACTCTGTTTGAGCCCGTACAAACTCTTGAGGAGTTTGCACACCCGATTCATGCCATCGTTGTAGTGTCCTGGATGGTCCATGAACAGCACACGGTCCAACTTACTCTGCACGAAAGCGTTTTTCATATCAAACTGCACGATGTCCAGGTCAAGTGCAGCCGCAACAGACAGAAAAATTCGCAAGGTGATGTAGCTGGCACCATAGACTTGCGTGAACCCTTTCACCACCAGTCGCGCTTTCTCGCGAGCCACCGTGTCGTCCGCTTTGTATTTGGTCGTCAAAACCCAATGGTTCTTCAGGATGTTGACCCCACGTGGCCTCGGCACCAGCTCCAACGTTCCGTTTTTTAGGAGGGTACAAATTTTTTCGTCCATCGCTGCTTTCACTGCTGCACCCTTCTAGCTCCCCAAAGCTTCCTTGACAGTCATTGTCGAGATGTCCCACAGACGTTCGGGATCCAGTTTGGGGAGTTTCGAATCCGCGTGAGCGTCGTCAAGGAGTGTGCTGGCAAATGCGGGGCAGACTTTGCAGTAGCGAAGTGGGAGCACCCCTTGCATAGTGCGTCCGCAGCGACGGAGAGGAGGATTTTCGACTTGAACGATTTCCGGGACCGTCTCAGCATCACTCATTTTCGTGCCTCCGAGCAGTTCCCCTGTCTCCGTGCCACTCGTTTTCGTGCCTCCGAGCAGCTACCCTGTCTCCGTGTCACTCGTTTTCGTGGAGCCCGTTTTGTGCGCGGTTAACGGATCGTCCGTTCGACCGTTGGTGGCGTGAATAGAAGGCACTTTGCGTGGTGCCTCGTTTCTCCCCTCGTCACCAGCGGTCGAGGCGGAGGACTGAGAAAACGGGATTTGTAAGGGTGATTTCTGCCCCAACTCCAAAGGAGAGGAGGTGACGAGAAACGGAGGTGGAGGTGAGGAGGTGGGAACCGCGGGTACCACCCGCGGATAAACCGACGGGACCGCGGTGTTCGGGACGGATGTTGGGACATGAGGCAGAACTGTTGCGGGGGGGGGATTGAGGTCGTCATCAATCTCGGGGGCCAACAAATCCGACGTGGGAACGGGCGGAAACACGGGCGCAGGTCCACCGAGACAAGGCTTCGCCGTTTTCATGGCCTTCCAACCATCCATCGAGAGATTTTCGTGGAAGACGGCCTCCACGGTCGGGACGACGCCTTTCCCAGGCGAAACTCCAAGGTGAACTCCCCACCGAGCTTTCGGTTCCAACTTACCACCGCGCTGGTGCTCCGGCACCATAAACTGCACCATGCAGCCCCAAATATGAGCAAGCGTCAGATCGGGCTTGTCGGCAAAAACGAGTTTGTGTGGTGTGGTTCCCGTAGGAAGAGAAGCGCGTTCGAGGCAGTTGCGAATCCAAACAGCCTGCCGCAGTGCCAAGTGCCACTTGTGATGCTCCACGCCCATCTGCAGAAGCATCGTGCGCACCGACTCCACAACCGTGCGCATCTCACGTTCCGCCATCCCATTATGTTGCGGGGTGTAGGGGCATGTGAGATCGTGAATAATGCCGCAGTTGTCCAGGAATTTGGTTGATTCGTGGCCCAGGAACTCCCCTCCACAATCCGAACGGAGCGTTTTCACTTTCGCGTTGCACTGGCGTTCCACCATCAGCAACCATTTTTGGAACCGCTTCAAGGCATCACTCTCTGCACAAGCGGGTATGTCCACACGAAACGTGGCTTTCGATCTTTGAGGAGAAGGAAGTATCTACTTCCGTCCTTTGCCGCGACACGAAATGGCCTGCAACACGTGAACAACGTCCAAGACGTTCATTGATTCCTTTCCTTCTTCGGGGAACGTGTGGCGAACGAGTTTGCCTCCGACGCAGGAGACACAGGGCAGGTCTGCTCCGCTCGATGGAGTGATTTCGAAGCCCGTTGCTACTCCGTGTGCGGACGTTTTCTTGATCATGTCGATCCCCACATGGGCCAAACGAGCGTGCCATTTATCCACGGAATCGCGGATAGACGAAACGATTGCCCGCAGCGCAACAGTCTCCACGGGGTTCGAACTTCGTGGCGCGAACGGACTAAGGGTGGTGTAGAGAACCCGTCCTGTGTAGAGCGCGCACGCAAAAACAGTGCCGTTCGTGAAGAGGAGCACGATTTCGTCGTCCGCTTCCTCCATCTTCACTCCACAGTTGTTTAGTTGACCAGTCGAAAGAAGGTTTGCCTGCACTTCAGGGACGTAAAGCACGTCCGAAACGAGGATCCGCTTGCCTCCCTCTCCTTCGAGAGCGACGATTCCATGGCCACGAACACGCTGAACGGCTCCGTTGAATCCGTGTACATGGTTAACGTCGCCTCCGTCTTGCATGCCCACGAATGCATTTCGGTCCCCCATCAAGTGATGCGAGCAGCCACTATCCAGCAGCACGACTGATGGATTTGCATGCACAGTTGCAGCAACCGCAACACCTCGTTCTCATACCACACATTCATCACTTCAGGTTCCAACGTCAAGCCAGCTCATAGCACGAGGATCACTTCAGCGAGTCACCACCAACACCAGCTCCAACAGCCCACTTCTTCACCCAAGACCTTTCTCAACTTCACCCCCACATCCCGGAATCGACCATCATCAGTTACCGCCATCTTCTACACCGAGAAACAACACCAATCAGCCCCATTCATCACCACCTCTCGACAACGCAGCGTCATCATCAATTCCTAAGCTTCTAGTCTCAAGATCCCCACCAAGAGCATCTTCACAACCAGCTATGCCGACGGATGTCGCAGCCATTGTCTCAGCTGCAAATGACCGTATCAACACATCCAAACACTGTGAGACCGAACCCTACCACTGATGTGTCTCAGCCAAGTGAGGAATATGGTAAAGGTAAACGAGTCTGCAAGGTAAAAAAGCCCTTCACATTCATGGTTGACATGTCATCAAGGTGCACATGTGAGGAGAGCGAGAATAGCATTCACAAGAAGGTAGAGGCAATATGCATGGCAGCATCACACCTTCCACGAGAGCCATTGAGTCGTCGTGAGGCAGTGGCAAGTCCCGAGAGAGAGAGAGAGCATTGGTTGAAGGCTGAGGAAGAAGAGATTGAGAGTCTCATGATGAGAGGTACATGGCGTCTTGTTGAGCCACCTCCAGGGAAGAAGGTAATCGATGTCAAATGGGTGTACAAGATTAAGGTAAAAGGTGATGGTAGCCTTGATATGTACAAGGCAAGGTTAGTGGCAAAGGGTTATTCCCAAATTCCAGGTCCTGACTTCACCGAAACCTTTGCCGTAGTAGCAAAGTACACCACGGTATGAGTCCTCCTCACCATAGCAGCATATCTTGGTCTCCATATCCATCAAATGGATGTCAAGAACGCATTTCTCTACGGTGTCTTGGAAGAAGAGGTATACATGGCACAACCCGAAGGTTATGATGATGGTACGGGTCGAGTTTGTCACTTGGTAAAGTAACTTTATGGTCTCAAACAGTCCCCACGGGTGTGGTATCATGCTCTTGAGAAGGTACTCTTCAAGCATGGTTTCACAAGGTCCATGAGAGACAACGCTTTGTCCTTCATGCACACGAGTGAGGGGGAGTACATTTGGCTCTTGGTATATGTCGATGACCTCCTCCTAGTCTCAGGTTCTCTTGGTCTCCTCAACAAGGTGAAAGGTATTCTCATGAGCGCATTCACATTGACCGATCTTGGTGAGCCGAGTCATTCTCTTGGTATGAACATTGTGAGAGATCAGAAGTCACGGTCCATCTTCCTATTCCAGCACAGGTACATCCAAAAGGTCATTGAGAGGTTTGGTCTTGATGTAGCCATCACCTACCCTGCTTCCTTCCAACTTTGTCCCTTTGTCTTCACATCAGCCCTATGAGGAGAGAGAGTCAAGCCTTGACATCACGGGTATTGAGGTGTTGTGTCTTGAGGAGAGTGAGAATTCAGCCAAGGTATCCCCACAAGACCTAGCTCTCTACTGAAGTCTGGTTGGGTGTCTCATGTATGCAGCCCTATGCACAAGGCCTAACTTAGCCTTCACGGTATCCAAGCTAGCTCAACACACGAGTGCCCCATCACCCATCCATATGCATGCGGCCAAGCGAGCTCTCTGGTATCTCAAAGGTACTTCTAATCTTGGTCTTCTCTTCCAAGCCAGCCCACATGCAAGCTCCCTCCAAGGCGTTACCGATGCAGATTGGGCAGGAGAATTGAGCACACAGAAGTCCACCGGCGGCTACATCTTCCTCATGTGTGGTGCCACTGCTTCTTGGCAATCACGCAAGCAAAGTTGTGTGGCGCTTTCTACAACTGAAGCTAAGTACATGGTAATGACTGAAGGAGCAAGGGAGGCAATCTGGTTACGTGGACTCTTGGAGGACTTGAGGCATCCGCAAACTCAACCAACTCTGCTCTACGTAGACAACACTTCAGCCATCGCTCTTTCCAAGAACCCGGTTCATCATGGCCGTACAAAACACATCGAGGTGCAGTACCATTTCATTCGTGAGCAACTAGAAAAGGGAGTTCTTGCCGTTAACTTTTGTCGTTCGTTCGATCAAGCGGCAGATTTCATGATCAAGGTTCTTCCACATGTTGCATTCAACACATGCAAGGCAAGAGCAGGTCTCATGACACTTCATGAAGCAGTGCAACAGTTTGAGGAGAATGAGGAGTATGGGGAGAAGCAACATGGGCAGCAGCATGGAGTGTATGCTTAAGGAGATGTAAGAGGAGAGTAAGAATGGGTGTGTGTGCTTCGGGTCTGGTGCGAGGGGGAGTGTCGGAGAATCGAGATTCTGCCGCCCCAGCCCTTTGCACACAAGGAACAGCAAGGGGAGGACGTCGGCGACGGATCGAAGGCTTCGCGAACAAATCATAAAGTTTCCCAACCACTTAGGATTCAGTCGAAGACTCGATACAGTTTGAAATTGCCTTCAAGCAGAAGTGTCGGCAGTTTCTACAGGTTTCTACAAAACAGAATCAGTTATAGATTTCTTATTCATGCACCTCATGTGGCTCTCAAGTCACTCAAGGTTCATGGAAGCTGGATTGTGCCCAAGTTCCCAAGAAAGTTACCTTGTCTGTCAGCCTAGTTTGAGCTATCTATCTGCTTTGTTTGTGATGCTTAAAGAGTTGTGCTTTAGTGGGCTCGTATAATCTTGAGCATAGTGAAGTTTTTAGGTAAGTAGCTTTGGCGGGGGTACTACTGGCGTCCCTGTGCTTTCCAGGGAACTACAGTGCTAGTTGTGGGCACTTTCTGCCCCTCTGACCCTCAAACAAGAAAGTTATGGCAACAGCACAGAACTCGGTCCCACATTCACCCACGTGTCACAAATTCGGGAAAATTTGAGAACGCAGGGCAAAAAAAATAAAACACATAATGAACTTGGACTCATTTTCGGGAGGGATCAACCCTAAACATGGGAACCTACATTTTTTTTAGCGTTGATGCCTCCACGAGACGCATCCCTTTCCGATTGGGTTTTAGTTTTTTTAGGTCAGGTTTTTCTTGTGGCTTGCGAATTTGTGACACGTGGGTGTATGTGGAGCCGAGTTCTGCGGAAATAACTACTACGACGGGAGCTAGACTACAGGCTAGGCACGGGTGCTCGTGTGATCTCGACGTTCGTTGGTCCTTAGTCGTTTTCCTAGTGCACACACTGCTTGCTAGTTCTCGGGGCAATTTGGCAAGAGTTTCACTAGAGAAAGTTGACAACAATGGTACAAAGAAGTTGGCATGGCAAGGCTACATCAGAGCTAGCATTCAGGTCGGTCGACTGCCAGCACAGCATGGTTGACCGCGTTCCAGCACGACTTGGTCGACCGCGCTCCAGCGGTGCAAAGTCGACGGCGTGCCAACGCTGCAGGTCGACGGCATGCCAGCGTAGCTCCCGCAGTACAGCATCGCACCAGCTTTGCAGGTGCTTGCAAATGATTGGCGTGCTGAGCCTTGTCACCTGCACAGCGCACACACCAAGTCAACCTGGCGCTGATGACTGCATCTGATCAGCCACGTCAACCTTGGGATACCACCACCGAGGTCGGACTCGCCAACTTCGCCTGGGCGACCGTCGCACTCCTCCGCAGAACCTCGTCACCCAAGTAACCTAGTCAACCGGGCAACCACGTCGACCAGCTGCTCTTGTATGTGCCCGTCGACCTCCCAAGTCGATGACCACCCCAAGTCGACCTCACCAGGTCGACCACGCCCCTGGTCGACCAACTCCAGGTCGACGTCACTCCTGGTCGACCAGCTCCATGTCGACCAGCACTCCTGGTCGACCAGCTCCATGTCGACCAGCGCAGTTGTCAGCCGACTACCCAAGTTGGCTACCCGAAGTCGGCGTCACCAAGTTGACGCCCTGCTACTCGACGCCCAGCTGCTCGGCGTCCTGAATCGAGGTCGACGTCGGCCCCTCCTTCGTCGACCATCCTGTTAGGTCGACCACCAGGTCGACATCACGCCTGGTCGACCAACCACCAAGTCGACCAGCAGGCCTGGTCGACCAACCGCCAGGTCGACCGGCATTCCTGTCAGCCGACCACTCAAGTCGGCTGCCCCAAGTTGGCGTCACCAAGTCGACGCCCTCCGCAGGTCGACTTCCAAGGTCGACCTCCCTGAAGTCGGCGCCACTCTGAAGTCGGCGCCCGTGCAGTGGCCCCCGTGCAGGTCGACCTCCTCGTCGACCAGCTCGCCCACTGTGGCACGTCGGCTGCTCCCCTTACAACCGACCACGAAGTCGGCTCCGCCCAAGCGAGGACGGGGCCAACACACAACTCACGTTGACACCCCCCTGCCGCGTTCACGCTTGGGCCCCCAGCCCACACGGCAGTACTCCTCGAAGAATAGCTCGTCGACGTGTACCCAACACACAGCACGTCGTCCACCGCACCAGCCATGCATGAGGGCATGGCACCTACTGCTGCACGACGTCGTCTTCGTCGCCCACGTCGGCCAAGCGCACCTGGCTGATGGCGACGGAGCACCGGTTGAAGGCCGGATAGTGCAGTGCCTTCATCAGGAAGCCAGCCGGCTGCTCAGCGGTCGGGATGTACCTCAGCGAGAACTTCCCGCGCTTCACCATGTGCTGCAGCCAGGCCTGTCGCCGCTCCATGTGCTTGAGGTTGCCTGTCAACCCCATGCCCTCGGCAACTGTGATGGCAGACTTGTTGTCCACCCGGTGGACGGTCGGCTTCCCGGCATCCAGCTGCCAGAACTCGGCGAGGAGGAAGCGAAGTCGGCGTCCCTCCTCGCCGGCTTCGGTGGCCGCCACGTACTCCGACTCGGTCGACGACAACGTCGCGCACTTGATGCGCTGGCTCGACCAGGAAACTGCGGCCCCTCCGTAGACAAACACGTAGCCGCCCGTGCTCGTCCTGTTCTGCTTGTCACCGGCGTCATCGGCCTCCACGTAGCCGACCAGCTCCAGCGACTCTGGTCCACCGCCGAACTCTAGGGCGGTGTCACGCGTGTTGGCGAGGTAGGCGAGGCAGTGGTCAACCTTGCGCCAGTGCTGGTCGCTCCTCACCGTGAGGCCGCTCCCCAGCTTGCTGCAGGCAAAGGTGATATCCGGCCTCGTCGTCGTCGCCGTGAACTGCAGCGAGCCGACCTTCTGCCGGCACTCCTCCTCCTGTCACTCCTGTGCCTCCTCGTCGTCGAAGGTGAGCTTGGCGTAGGCGTCGACCGAGACCAGCGTCTTCGGGGTGCGCCCGGTCTGCTCCTCGTCGATGAAGCGCCTACGCAGCTTGTTGGCGTATCCCTGCTGGTGCAGCCACGGCTTCCTCGCCGACCTGTCGCGGACAATCTCCAGCCCGAGGTACTTCTGCAACGGTGAGATCTCACGCAGCTCGAAGGCGGACTCCACCAGCTCCTTTAGCTCCTTCAGCATCTCAGTGCCGCTGCTGGCGGCGAGCAGGTCGTCGACGTAGACCAGCACCCAGCAGGCCACTCCATTGTCACCGACCTTGAAGTACAGAGCCTCGTCGACCTGGCTTGTCTTCCATCCGGCGTCGATCAGCACGTCGTTGAGAGCCAACTTCCACAGCAGCGGCGACTGCTTCAGCCCGTACAGGCTCTTCAGCAGCTTGCACACTTGGCCGGTTCCGTCATTGAAGTAGTCCGGCTGGGACATGTACAGCACCCGGTCGTGCTTGCTCTGCAGGAAGGCGTTCTTCATGTCGAGCTGCAATAGGTTGAGGTTGAGGACAGCGACGATGCTGAGGAAGATCCTCAACGTGACGTAGCTGCCCACTGGCGCGAACGTCTCATCGTAGTTGGCGCCAAACACCTGGGTGAAGCCCTTCACGACCAGCCTCGCCTTCTCGCGCTCGACGATGTCGTCGACATGGTACTTCGTCGTCAACACCCACCGGTCCATCATGATGTTCACCCCCGGCGGGCGTTCGACCAGCTCCCAAGTGCCCATTTTGATGAGGCTGTGGGTCTCCTCCTCCATGGCGGCCTTCACCGCCGGGCCCTTCCAGCACGCCAACGCCTCTTCCACCGTCATCGTTGAGATGTCCCAACGATGTTCGGGGTTGGCATGCATGTCGGGGTCGAGCTCCGGAAACTCCTCATCCTCCTCGGCGTCGTCATACGCCAGGTCGTCGTCGTCCACGTCGTACACCGTGGTGAATTCTGCGGGGATGAAGAAGTCCAGTGGCCTCCGAAGTCGGCCTGACTTCCGGGGTTCAGGCCAAACCTTCACCACGTCGCTATCGGTGGACTTCTCGGCTTCGTCACCGGCTTCACTGCCCTCGTCGTCCTGCTGCACCGCGGTCGGCTTCCTGGGCGACTTCTCCCCTGTGGTCGGCTCCTCTGCTGACTGCCTGATTGCCAATTGCTCCGTGGTCGGCCTCAGTGCTGCCTGCTCCCCCGTCGGCTGCTGCCCAGCTGCCTTCTTCGCCGACTTCACCCAAGTCGGATTCTCCTCCTCGACCTGCTTCTCCCCTGTCAACGTCGACTTCACCCCCATATCGACCTGCTGCTCGTCACGTCGGCCACCGGAGAATGCTCTTGGCCGGCACCGAAGGCGACGTTCCACTACTCCCTTCATTGCCGGAGGACGACACGGAGGTCAGCCCGTGCAGGTCGGCCAGGTGCGGAGGGGCAGGGGTCGGAGGGGAAGGAGGACGGACGACCTCGACGTCCTCAGCAGCAAGCTCACCGACCTCGGCGTCGTCATCGAGGTGTCGGTCGGCGGGGCGGTCAACGTCCGTCCTGACACCGGCCCGTGTTCCGACTTCCACACTTCCAGCGACAGGTCCTCGTAGAACACCACGTCCGACGTGGTGACCACCCGGTTGTCGGCGACGTCGAGGAGCTCCCAGCCCTTGCTCTCCTCCGACACGCCGAGGTGAAGGCCCCACCTGGTCTTCGGCTTCAGCTTCCCACCACGCTGCTGCTCGGGGACAAGGAACTGTGCCATGCAGCCCCACACCCGTGCCAGCGACAGGTCGGGCTTCTGCCAGGTGAGCAGCTGGTACGGCGTTGTCCCCGGCGGCAGCGTCGACCTCTCAAGGCAGTTGCGGACCCAGACGGCCTGTCGCAGAGTGAGCTGCCACCAGTGGTGCTGCACGCCCATGTGCAGCAGCATCGTCCGCACCGACTCCACCACCGTCCTCATCTCCCGCTCCGCCATGCCGTTTTTCTGCGGGGTGTACGGGCAAGTAAGGTCGTGGATGATCCCCGTGCCGTCCACGAAGTCGGTGAACTTCTTCCCGAGGAACTCCCCTCCTCGGTCGGAGCGAAGTGTTAGCACCGACTTCTTCGTCTGCCTCTCCACCAACACCAGCCACTTCTGGAACTCCAGCAGCACATCCGACTTCTTGGCGACCGGCCTCACCCACACGAAGCGGGTCTTGCGGTCCTTGAGCAGCAAGAAGTACAAGCTGTTGTCCTTGGCAGCCACGCGGAACGGCCCGCATAGGTTGATGTGCACGACGGCCAGCACGTCGTCGGCGTCGGAGCCTTGGTCGGGGAAGGTGTGCCGCGCCAGCTTCCCACCGACGCACAAGACACACGATGAGTCGGCGCCCGTCGTCGACTTGAGGTCCAGCCCAGTAGCGACCTCGTGCTTCGCCGAGCTCCGTATGGTGTCCATGCCGACGTGCGCAAGCCTCGCATGCATCCTGTCCGGCGTCGACTTCGTCTTAGAGACGATCGCCCGTAGGGCCACAGCCTCCGTCGTGGGCGACGTCGACATCGTTGAGCAGGGACGCAGGTCGATGCAGAGGACACGCCCGGAGTACGTCGCCCGACTGAGCACCTCTCCCGCTGCCGAGACGAGCAGCATCCCGTCGCCGTCCTCCTGCAGCTTCTTGCCGTGCTCCTTCAGCTGGCCGGACGACAGCAGGTTTGTCCGCACACCTGGGACGTATAGCACGTCGGGGATGAGCACATGCTTCCCGGCGTCTCCTTGCAGGGCGATGGTGCCGCGGCCCTGGACGTCTTGAAGCGCCCCATTGAAGCCGCGCACGTGCTTGATGGAGCCGCTCGGCTGCAGGTCAACGAAGACTTCCTTTGTCCCCATCAGGTGGTGGGAGCAGCCGCTATCGAGCAGGACCACCGCCGGGTTCGCCTGCACAGCTGCCGCCACCGCCTGGAAGTCCTCTCCGGCCTCCGGCGCCAGCGAGACGGTCGGCTCCACGACACCGACCAGCGAGCACGACGCTGTCTTGTCGTCCCACGCCTTGCCGCCAGCAGAGGAGTCGGCGTCCTTCGCCGAGATCGACGTGGTCGACTGCTTCTCCTTGCGTGGCTTGTTTCCTCCACGACGAGGACGACGGCTGTCAGACCTCCCACGGCCTCCCTTGGCGTCGTCGTCGTCGGAGTCACTGCGGTCGGGGTACTCGAAGGAGAGGTGGTCGGGGTCGCCGCACAGCCGGCACTCCCGACGTCGACCTCCTCCTCCTCGACCGCTGTCCTTGGTCGACTTCTTCTTGTCGACTTCCTTGGTCGGCTTCCAGCCACTACTACCACTGCCCCCAGATGGTCCACGCTGCCCCGGTCGACCTCCTTTCTTCGCCGGGGCGATGAAGTTTGCCTGCGCCAAGAGCTCCTGGGACCGCTCTGCCTCCTGCATCGCCTCGTCCTGCAGGATGTACGAGGTCAAGTTGTCCTCGTTGAGCGTCGCCCTCGTGCTCGGCGCCATAGACAGCCGCTTCAGGAGGTTGTAGCTGCTCGAGAGTCCCTGCATGACGTGGGTGACATACGACGCCGTCGAGTACTGCGCGCCGGCCATCCTGATGGTGGCGAGAATTCGCCGGGCTCGGTTGCAGTAGTCGGTTGCCGTCTCCTTGTCGCCCATACGCAGGTGCGTCAGCTGCCCCTCCAGCTGGGCGATGAACAAGCCGTCGGTGACTTGGTAGGTCGACTCGATGAAGTGCCACGCCCGATGGCCGGCGTCGAGGTATTCTCGGCACCACTTCAAGGCGATTTACACGCCCGGCGAGTAGCACCGCGAAATGACAGTGAAGGTCAACAGCTGCACGGCGCGAAACTCCGCACGCAGGTCGGGGTCGTCCGGCGTCGCCACGGTGCCTCGAGCAAAGCTGATCAGCCCGGCCATCTCCAGTTGGGACTCGATGGCTTCCTTCCAGGTGAGAATGTTTGGTCGACCAACGAGCGGCGGGGTGACCAAGATCCTGTCCGGCGTGAACTTGAAGTAGCCGTAGCTCGGTGCAATCCCGCCCGCCGTCACCTGTGTCGCCGACATCGGCGACAGTCCGCTTCGTCGACCTCCGACGTCACCGTGCGATGAGCTTGCAGCCGCCGACGACTGCCTCCCTCGCGCCTGAACGCCGCCGACTTCATCGGCGTGAATCACTCCTCGCTGCCTCGACGTGCCTCCCGCACTGCTGCTGACTTGGCCACCTCCGGCGTTGACGCCCACGTCGACGCCGCCTTCGTTGGTCACCGGTCGAGGAGAAGCCGGTCGGGAAGGGGGATGCTCCGTCGCTCACATGAAGCGAAGTCCAGCCTCGATGACCGCCCAGGGTATCGCCCCGTACTCCTGGGCCTCATGGCGTCTCCTCGCATCCTCCAACCGTCCCTCGAGGATGTCCATCACCTCTGTGTCACCTACGTGCACGCTAGGGACTGTACGGCTGCCGGCCTACGAGCAACTTAGGTAAGTGACCACTACGTCGACCTGACTGAAAGGTAAGTCGTGTGCCGTCCACGCTCACCACACCATGCGGAGATAACTACTACAACTGGAGCTAGACTACAGGCTAGGAACTGGTGCTCATGTGATCTCTGTGTTCGTTGGTCCTTAGTCGTTTTCCTAGTGCACACACTGCTTGCTAGTTCTCGGGGCAATTTGGCAAGAGTTTCACTAGAGAAAGTTGACAACAATGGTACAAAGAAGTTGGCATGGCAAGACTACATCAGAGCTAGCATTCAGGTCGGTCGACTGCCAGCACAGCATGGTCGACCGCGTTCGAGCACGACTTGGTCGACCACGCTCCAGCAGTGCAAAGTCGACGGCGTGCCAACGCTGCAGGTCGACGGCATGCCAGCGTAGCTCCCGCAGTACAGCATCGCACCAGCTTCGCAAGTGCTCGCAAATGATTGGCGTGCTGAGCCTTGTCACCTGCACAGCGCACACACCAAGTCAACCTGGCGCTGACGACTACATTTGGTCAGCCACGTCAACCTCGGGATACTACCACCGAGGTTGGACTCGCTAATTTCGCCTGGGCGACCGTCGCACTCCCCCGCAGAACCTCGTCACCCAGGTAACCTGGTCGACCGGGCAACCACGTCGACCAGCTTGCTCTTGTATGTGCCCGTCGACCTCCCAAGTCGACGACCACCCCAAGTCAACCTCACCTAGTCGACCACGCCCCTGGTCGACCAACTCCAGGTCGACGTCACTCCTGGTCGACCAGCTCCACGTCGACCAGCACTCCTGGTCGACCAGCTCCATGTCGACTAGCGCAGTTGTCAGCCGACTACCCAAGTTGGCTACCTGAATCGGCGTCACCAAGTTGAAGCCCTGCTACTCGACGCCCAGCTGCTCGGCGTCCTGAATCGAGGTCGACGCCGGCCCCTCCTTCGCCGACCACCCTGTTAGGTCGACCACCAGGTCGACATCACGCCTGGTTGACCAACCACCAAGTCGACCAGCAGGCCTGGTCGACCAACCGCCAGGTCGACCAGCAGTCCTGTCAGCCGACCACCCAAGTCGGCTGCCCCAAGTTGGCGTCACCAAGTTGACGCCCTCTACAGGTCGACTTCCCAGGTCGACCTCCCTGAAGTCGGCGCCCGTGCAGTGGCCCCCGTGCAGGTCGACCTCCTCGTCGACCAGCTCGCCCACTGCTGCAGGTCGGCTGCTCCCCTTACACCCGACCACGAAGTCGGCTCCGCCCAAGCGAGGACGGGGCCAATACACAACTCCTGTTGACAAGTTCTGTGGTGTTGCAATAACTTACTTGTCGAAGGGACGGAGGGGCGGAAAGTGCCCGCAACTAGCACTGTAGTCCCCTAGAAAGCACAGGGTCGCTAGTAGTACCCCCACCAAAGCTACTTACCTGGAGTTTTTCCCTCATCCAACCAATTCCAGTAGCTCTGTTGAGCTTTTCCAGTCAAGTTTCCAGCCCTCTAGCAGTCACTACCACCCTGTTTCCAAGTGGTTCATCTCCAACCCAGCACCCGAAATTTGCACATTTAGGATGGTGGAGTCGAATTCTTTCCAAAACGACGTTTTCTCACCCCAACACTCCAGCCAAGGGCTGGATCTGAGTTGGGAATCTTTAAGGTGGACAGTTGACGGTCAGAATTCGAGTGCAGCTTTGGTCATGCTGTTTCACGGGTTCCGAACCAGAGCGACCCAGAGCATGTAGGTTTGGTTCGAATCAAATCTGTTCTGGGGTTCATGCTGCTCACCCCATATATTTCGCAGCGGGTTTGGATTTTTGGGTTTTGGAGTTGAAGTTCGCATGTGCGAACTGTAACGACAAGAATTGGATTCGCGAAATGTGGCAACCTGACAACCACTTGTGCAGAAGTTTCGGGTGAACGTGGGATGTGTGGAAGGCGAACGATCTCTAACCTAGATAGTTTACCTAAACTCGGGTTTTACGGCAAAACAACTGTAGAAGAGAGCATTCAACGCACTCGCACTAGTGAAGGGAAGATAAACTCGTTACCACATTTGGATTAGAGTAACTCCTGAAGTGGGTGGAATGCCGGGCTTTGGTTAGGGTGCGAGGGGGAATGCGCGGTGACTAAGGCCTCGACGAGCGTACGACGTCGCTGCTCACAAGGCCCCCGTCGGTGCCTCGTGAGAGGCGTTCGGCATTATATTATGAGTAACGCTCTCGCTGCGCACGCGTTCTCCCGCGGCGCCTCCATCGGAAAAATGTGGATCTGTGAAATCCAGTCGGGGGTTGTGTTTCGGCTGGATAGGGCTGGTTTCCCTAGTCATCAACGTCGATGAATGCTTGGGTTGAGCTGTCGGACGTTAGTAACTGTTTAGGGTTGGAATTCTCCGTAGCTGCTGACTTCGAGGTATACACGAGAGGGTTTGTGTATGTCTGTTGTCGGAACTGTTCCCGTGACCTTTCGTGACTGAATGTCGCAATCTAGGGCCTGGTTTGGTGCCTGTTCTTAGTTCATGTTCGCACGTCATTAGATGACGCGTTTAGTTTTACGATGTAGGGTGATTGAGTGTTTTTCGGATAGTTTTGTATGATGATGTTTATTAACTATTTATGAACTTATACGTGTTTGCGGCTTTCATAATTTGTGCATGAAACTTAAAGATGTTGAAATTAGTCTCTTGAAACATCTTGTGTTGGTTTGAGGCATACGTCCTGTGTTATTTCTATTTTGATATCGAATCCATGTACACTTCTATTATTTCAATATTGTTACATATTTATGTACACTTTCCAAAAGCCAAACAGATAGTCGAGTAACATTTTACGTTTGTCGTTGGGGGTGAGGTTGATCGGTTACCATTCTTTTCGCGCCTAGGAATGCGAATTCGAATTCATCCGCGAAATTAAGGAACCCAGATCGCGGCGGTCCGTATAAATTCCCCGCTTATGCTAGGAACGCGATTCGGAAAGGCACCCTCGTTTCGCAAAGTTACCTTGGCTCTTCATTGCGCAGATACGAATTATTTCGGCGACTCGCCAACAACACCTTACTGGTGGATTTCCTTTTCAAAAATTTCGGTTGCGGGTGATTTTTCTACGTGTCCAGCACACCTAGTCCCACTTACCTCTCTAACTCGTTCGTTAGTTGGACTTCTTCCAGATTCACATTATTGGCCATTCTTAAATCACTTTCGTGGCCTTCTCCGCTTAGTCACTACGAATGTTGCAAGACTATGATACTGGTAGTACGCACGCCTTTTGGGATCGCGGTCTTACGGTCGTTTTCTCGTGGTGGTGCGGTCGTGCCGCGTGTCAGAGACTCACGTCCATCTGGTCTCATCGGTGAAATAAGGTGAGTTCATGTCTCTCACGCAACGTTCTCTCGTTCTCTCGGTTTAGATCATCTCTAGTTCCCGCTCTATCTCTATCCCCCATTTGTGCTCGACATCGGTCCCGTTCTCTCTCTCTCTCTCTCTCTCTCTCTCTCTCTCTCTCTCTCTCTCTCTCTCTCTCTCTCTCTCTCTCTCTCTCTCTCTAATGGTCCGTATATTGATAGGTCAGAAAGGTACACACATGCCAGATTGCACAAACCAAAACATGATGGATCCACAGAGCAAAACCACTACACCCTCTATAGCTCAAGGAGAGGCTCCACCACCGCAAAACAGTCCCCTAGGTGCAACTCCTGCCCTATTCCTCCTACGGGTGGGTTCTCTGCTGCTGCCGCCTCACCCAACTTGATTAGGAGCCCCACGGATTGGGCCCTTTGAAGGGCCACCGACCACCTCTGCCTGAATTGGTGCAGAAACTTGGCGGCATAGAAAGATTTTGAGTCGGCGTTGAAGTGGCGCCGAGCCGCTGTGTCTGCCAGGAGCTTGAGGAAGACAGGTACCTTGGCGCATGGGCAGCCGTAGGTGTCTACTGCCAGTGGGAAGAAGCCAACCGTCTCCGGGCGGTTGGCGTAATGCTGGATTTTCTTATCAGCTTGTTCACGTGCCGCCCATCCCCTGCCCTTTTGTGCTTCCGGGTCCCTAGTGCTGATAGGGTCGGTGATGGTAACGTCACAGATGTAAACCGCTCCACTACTTCTATTGGTCATGGTGAAGTCGGCCGTTTGCTCTTCGATAGGGCAGTAGGCGGCCTACTTCTTGTGTACTATAAACCCCGCATCTTGCGCCATGCTGACGCAGGCGTCCCGCAGCTCATTGTGCGTGTTCGTACGGTGCTTGCCTGTGCCGCAGCGGAGCAGGTGGTTCGGGAGGCGGGGGTCAGTGATAGCCGTGTGGTCCGCGCAGTCACAGTTCTTGGGAGTTGAAAACGATAGGCCAAGTCGGAAGCGGACCGCGTTGGCGAAGTGCACTGGCCCTATCCGCCTTGCGGGAGCGATGGGGATCGCGGTGAGCCAGTCGCCTGTGCCGTAGCCAGTCAGTGAAAACATCTGCTGCGTGTGACCTGCAAGCGGATTCAGCTTCATGCGCTTCGTCGCCTGCACCTGCTTTGCGTATCTGCTCCCGTGGACCTTAAGTCCTAGCACGTGTTGGAGCCGGATGTCAGAACGCTCAAGCCGCTCCTTCTCCAGTATCTCCCGCGCATCTAGCGGCAGCGCCTCCTCGCACTCGGTCAGCCATGTGTGTAGCGGTGTGCTGTCGACCCGCGGCAGTAGCATATGGTTCCGTGCTAGAGTGAGAGCGTTATCCTCTTCCAGCGGCAGGCAGCTGAGATAGAGCGCCGCCTGTGTAAAGCTGGCTGCGAAACCATAAATCCCCTCAACTAGGGGGTCAGTGATGCCCAGTCCTCCTAACGATGGCGGCAGCGACGCCTGTTCCCAAACCCGCGTTTGTTCGGTTTGACAAGTCGGAACGCGGATATCGCACGATGTGAGGAGCGTGGCGAGCAGATCCCTACCCCACTGGCTCCATCTATCACGGGGGAGGAGATGGAGTGGTGTCGTCCGGGTGAGGTATGCAACTCGTCGCGAGATGCATCGCGTGAGCAGCAGTGCTGCTACCTGGGGGTCTGCTCGCTCGAGCAGGGGTAGGGGTTTTGACATCTCGGCGAGTTGTCCCGCTAGGAACTGAGCGGCGCCGCTTTCCGGCCCCACGAAACTATCCAGTAACTGCACGCCGTCCTTAGTGAACGACACTCCTGGCGGAAGGCAAGCTGTGTTGATTGCGCTTGAGCTCCAGGCAGCACACTTCTGTGGGTTATGCTCGAGGCCCAGGTGCGCCAACTTGGCCGTGAAGTATGTGAATGCAGCTACAGTGCGGGCTGTGTCACCCAGGAAGGTGACATCGTCCGCATATGCCAAGCACAGCACGTCAGGGTGTGCTTCTGCTGTTTCGCGAAGTGTGGCGTGTATCCCTGCTGCAAACAGTAGCGGCCCAAGTGGGGCTCCTTGGCGCACGCCGCGTTCACTTGTTAGTGGTGCGCTGTTGAAATTGTAGTCCAGTAGCAGTTGCGACGGGTTACCGTATGTCAGTTTCACGAGCGGCAGCAGCGGCGAGAGGGTGGGCTCGTGTAACGCGTCGGTGATGGCGGTCCGCGAAATGCTGTTGAACGCGTTTGAAATGTCGGCTTGCAGTACCAGGCTGTCCGGCGGACATCCGAAAAAGCTCTGGCTGCGTGGATTACTGCCTCTGCTCCACCTGGTACTGCCACCCCGTACTGTAGCGGTAGGAAAAATTCGCGGACCGGTTCACCCATGATTAACAGGGCAGCCTTGGCTGCCAGCCTCGTTAGGCATTCGCCAATCGCGATTGGCCTAGCCCCTCCCCCCGGCTTGGCGAGGGCTATGAGTCATGACGCCGTAAGCAGGTTTGCAACCGAGCCTGGCAATTTTCCTCCCAGCATTGTGTTGACCAAGGCATGCAGATGGGTGCTGACCATTCCGTTGGTGATCGCCGCGCCGCGCAGGTGCTCGAATGTCATCCCGGATAGTCCGGCTCCGACCCCATTCTCGCATCTTCCCAAAATTTTTGCGAAGTCAGGGTGGGGGATTGACAGCTTAGACCCTTGTGGCTCAGGCCACGTCACCGCCTCGTCTGCGGCGGGTGGGTGCTTTTGGCGCATCTCCTCCAATATTTCCGGGCTGGGTGTGCAGACGTGCAGTGACTTGAGGGCCAGCACAGCTCGGCGCAGACTGCCACGTTTCGCTAGGCTCTTGGCACGGCTGATGACACCAGTCGCATCCGGCTGATGTCGTGGCAGGGGCGGTGTGTTGACTGCGTTCAACGCGTCCTGGTACAACTGATCCCATTCGCCACGCTGGAAAGCTCGAAGCCGACCCTTGACACTTGGCCAGTTCGGGCGTTGTGGCGAGGTCTGGCAAAGTGTCAGGCGCGGGAGAAACAACAGCAGGCGCCAACCCGTCTCCGAATCAGGGTTTCGTGATAGGTGGTGAAACGGTGTCAGTAGCGCAAGCGAAAAAAGCTGACATAGGTTTGGCGGTAAACGCCGCGACAGTGGTGGCTGACGACTGTCGCATAGTGCTGCAATATCCCAATTCGCGATGCCTGCGAACAGGTCTGTCCGCTTCGCGAGCTCGTCTGGTGAAAAGTAGCAGGGAATTGATGCTGATGGGCGCGCCGCGGTACTGGCATTGGCGGTTCGATTTCTCCCGGCGCGGCTCGATCTTATTGGTGGGCTTGAGGTTGGATTTGCACCCGTCTGATCGGCATCGGACGATGGTTGAGCCATCTGTGGCACTTGCAAGTCCGCCTGCTGCACTACCTCTTCCCTTCTCCTTGGTCCTTCTCTCGCCATGCCTTCCCCCTCCGTCTCCTCGTTCTCGCTCTCGGGGAGGGCTTCTTCCCTATAAGATGGGTCGTCCCGCTCGTCTTCGTCATTAGTTTCCTCCACGTTGTTTAAAGCCACGCGCGCCGCCGCCTGATACCCATTCTCTGGTCCTCCGCCTGTTCCGCTTACGGTTTCTCTCCTCGCCCCGCGGCTTCCCTGCTCTAGGGATGGTGATTGCCGGAGCACCTGAGCCGTCGCCAAAGCTCGTTGCCGCCTGGTCGGCTGTGGTTGCCAAGCCTCCGGCGGAGCCCGAATGGGCGACCATGGCGACGAAGCCCCCTCTACCGCCGGCTTCGAAACCCGTGACAGCAATCTCTGAAAAGACTCCTCCCCACGCACCCGCGGATCCCCTTGCCGGGTCAGAGGCTGGCCCGTCCGCTACCGCTGCTGTTCCGTCTGCTCCGCCTGCGGTACCTGGCCCCCTGGCTCCCCTTGTCGAACCGTCGGCATCCGCCCATGCTGGGGGTGTTGCTGAGCCCCCTGCACCTGTCCCTGGCGCCCCTGTTGCGCCGACCGCTTCTGTCCCCTGCTTGCCTGCGCAGGCCTCTGCTTCGTCACCAAAGGCGGCGTCCGCCACCACTGGCAAACCGGCTCCGTCGGTTGCGCCTGCGGTGGCGGGTCAGTCCGCCCCCGCTGTGACGGCGATGGCTCCTGCAGGCCAGCCGTCACGCCCTCCGTCGCCTGACCGTTGCTCTTCGCGCACCCATTCCCCCGCTCCTCACCAGGACCGCAAGTCGTCTCGTCGCCGGCGTGAGTCTCCATGGCGGTACTAGCAACAGTCACACTGGCTTGCTCACCTCGGGGGTCAGGGGGATTGGAGGGGTCCCCGTGCTTGTGGCGGGGGTGGGGGGTATCGCCCGCCCGTGACGATGGCGGATCTTCAGCGGGAAGTGTCGAGGGCGGTTCGGGAGGAGAGGGCGGCGTAGAGCCAGAGCAGTTTGCTGCGCGCCTTGCCAGCCCACAAGGCTCCTCGTCCGGCTGCGCTCCCCCCGAACCCGCAGCCTGTTGCTGCGCCTCCCCCTCAGATCCAAGCGCTGCCAGCTCCTTCTCCCGCTGTATCGGCACCTGCTCCCGGCTGTCGTCTCCATCTGCCGCCGGTTCTGCCCGTTGCGAGAGTGGAGTTTGTGGCCGCGGGTGGCGGCTCGTTGGCGGCTCCGTTTGCTCTCCCAGCTGATACTGATTAGCCGCTCCAGTTCCTGGCGGAGGCACTCCAGCCTCCGCAGACCCGTGTTCCCGAGGCAACTCTCGGACAGCTACACCGCCTCGCTGACAGTCTCCACGCTCTGCTGCTGATTCAGGTGCTGGCCCACTCGTCTCTCCCTATGATCCCTCCTGAGACATTCCGTGGCCGCCAGCGTGACTCTTGCCTGGACGCGGCGGACCAGCTCGCGGTGCTGCTGGCGCCCGTGCTGGCTGCGCCCGCGGAGGGTGGCGCTGCTGCTGCGGGACAGCTTGACGAAGCCGTCCGGGGCTTGAGGCAGCACTTGCGCGGAGGATCTGGAGCCGCGGCGATCGGCGCAAGCACGCTAGTGGTCCGGGAGCTGTGGCGCTCCCTGACGGGCATTCTTCACGCCCTTGGAACTCACCGCATATAGATGCGGGCTCCGGTTGCCCCATGTTTGATTTATTTGTCTAGGTTGCCGTAGGAAGAGCCATGCTTGTAATGCTGTTGTTTATGAGCAACTGTTAGTATTGCCACTTGCCGTCCCCTCAAGCGCGGCCGAAGGCCGCGCTGTCGAGCGTCGGCCGCCTTCGGCGGCCGGCGCGATCAAAATTTTCCGCACCAGCCGAACAATGAGGTGAAGGGGCCCAGAGGGGCCTCTTACATAGCTCACAAGGAGAGGGCAGAGGGCTAAAGGGAGAGGGTAGAGGCTAGTATCCTCTCTCTCTCTCTCTCTCTCTCTCTCTCTCTCTCTCTCTCTCTCTCTCTCTCATGGTCTGTACATTGATATGGCAGAAAGGTACACACATACAGGTTCAGAATCATGCAAGTTCCAGCCTAATCCCTCTAGAGTTCCACCAGTGGCTCCAAAACACCAAAACAATCCCCTAGGTGTAGTTCATGTCCAATCCCCCCCACCGGGGGGTTCTCAGCTGCTGCCGCCTCACCCAATTTCATGAGGAGGCCCACCGACTGTGCTCTCTGAAGAGCAACTGACCACCGCTGCCTGAACTGATGTAGAAACTTAGCGTCATGATATGAGTTAGAATCGGCGTTGAAGTGGCGCCGAGCCGCCGTGTCTGCTAGAAGTTTAAGGAAGATGGGGACCTCTGCACATGGGCAACCATAGGTCTCCACTGCCAGTGGAAAGAAGCCGACTGTCTCAGGTCTATTCGCATAGTGTTGAATCTTCTTGTCTGCCTGCTCTCTGGCTGCCCATCCCCTGCCTTTCAGCGCCTCTGGGTCCCGAGTGCTGATGGGGTCTGTCACAGTTACATCACACACCCAAACCGCTCCGCTGCTCCTGTCGGTCATAGTGAAATCGGCCGTCTGCTCCTCGATGGGACAATGGGCTGCCGACTCGCTGTGGACTATGAAACCCGCATCCTGCGCCATACTGATGCAAGCATCCCGGAGCTCGTTGTGGGTGTTGATGCGATGCTTGCCGGTGCCGCATCGAAGGAGGTGGTTTGGGAGACGGGGATCTGTAATTTCGGTGTGGTCCGAGCAGTCACAGTTTTTGGGGGTGGAGAAGGGCAACCCAAGCCTGAATCGGACGGCATTGGCAAAGTGTGCCGGTCCTATGCGCCTCGTCGCCTCGATAGGTATCGCCGTCAGCCAGTCCCTCGTGCCATAGCCCGTTAGAGAAAACATCCGCTGCGTATGGCCCGCAAGCGGATTCAGCTCCATGTCTCTCGTCGCCTGTGCTTGCACAGCGTAGCGGCTACCGTGGACTTGTAGGGCGAGGGCATGCTGCAGCTTGACATCCGTCCGCTTAATTCGTTCCCGGTCTAGCAGCTCTCACGCGTCAGAAGGCAGGGCGGTTTCGCATTCGGCGAGCCAGGAGTGAAGCGGTTTGCTCTCGTCCCTAGGCAGGAGCATATGGCGGCGCGCGTGAGATAGTGCGGAGTCCGGGTCTAGCACGAGCGCGGAGAAGAGCAGCGCCGCCTGCGTGAAGCTCGCGACGAAACCGTAAACTCCCTCGACGAGGGGGTCTGTAATGCCTATTCCACCAAGAGAGGGGGGCAGGGACGCCTGAGCCCAGACACGTGACTGCTTTGCTCTGCCCGCCGGAGCGCGAATGTTGCACGAGGTGAGTAGTGCCAAGAGGAGGTCATGGCCCCACTCAGTCCATGTATCCCGGGAGACGAGATTGAGGGGGGTTGTTCGGGTGAGATACGCCACGCGCCGGGAGATGCAGCGCGTGATCAGCAGCGAGGCGACCTGTGGGTCGGCCTGCTCGATGAGTGGTAATGGTTTCGCCAAGTCCCTCAGCTGCCCCGCCAAGAACGTGGCTGCCCCGTCGGCCGCCCCTAGGAAACTTCCCAACAGACGGACGCCGTCCCTGCAGAACGGCACCCCTTGAGGCAGTTCAGGTGAATCGCCCGCGGCAGCGCTCCATGCGGTACACTTTTGAGGGTTATGTTTTAAACCCAGTAATTCCAACCTCGTGGTGAAGTGGGTGAAGGCAGCTACAGTTGCACGTGGTTCACCCACAAATGTCACGTCGTCTACATACGCCAAGCAAAGCACCTCAGGGTGTGCTGCTGCAGTGTCGCGAAGTGTGGGGTGGATTCCCACCGCAAAAAGGAGTGGGCCCAGTGGATCGCCCTGGCGAACGCCTCGTTCACTTCGCAGGGGCTCGCTCGCAAAATTCGAATCCAGGTAGAGCCGCGATGGGTTACCGTAAGTCAGGCGAACCAGTGGAAGCAGCGGCGACAGGGTTGGTTCTTGTAACGCTGCTGCGATGGATTGTCGCGAAATGCTGTTGAAAGCGTTCGCAATGTCGGTCTGCAGTACCAGGCTGTTGGGGTGGCCGTCCACGTACGTTCGGGCGGCATGAATTATCGCTTCCGCCCCTCCTGGCACCGCCACGCCGAACTGTAGGGGTAGGAAGTGTTCACGTGCAGCTTCGCCCATGACCAACAGCGCAGCCTTGGCAGCCAGGCGCGTCAGGCATTCGCCGATCGCGATTGGTCGGGCACCTCCTCCAGGTTTGGCCAGGGCGATGAGTCGAGATGCTGTCAGCAGGTTCGCTACCGAGGCTGGGAGGTTTCCACCCAGAATTGTGTTTACTAGGGCGTGCAGATGGGTGCAGACGGATGCATTGATTATTGCCGCGTCGCGGAGATGCTCAAATGTGGTGCCTGATGGTCCGACCCCCACGCCATTATCGCATCGCCCAAGAAGCTTCGCAAATTCAGCGTGTGAAATGCCTAGGGGACGGGTGTCGGTTGCTTGCCAGGTCAGCGACTCCGTCCCTGCTGGCGGGTGTTTCTGTCGGAGTTCGGCCAGGATTTCTGCACTTGGCGTGCAGACGGGTGTTGACTCGAGCGCCAGCACGGCTCGGCGCAGACTGCCACGTTTGGCCAGCCCCTCCGCTCGACTCAATACACCTGTCACGTCGGGTTGGTGACGCGGGGGTGGAGGGGTGTTAACCGCGTTTACTGCATCTTTGTAGAGCTGCGTCCACTCGCCACGCTGGAAAGCCCGGAGCCGGGCCTTGATTTGCGGCCAGTTTGGGTGCTTTGGCGAAGCTTGGCGAAGGGTTAGACGCGGGAGGAAAAGAAGTAGTCGCCAGTCGGCCTCGGAATCTGGGTTTCGCGAGAGGTGGTGTAGGGGTGTCAGGAGTGCCAGCGAAAATAGCTGGCACAAGTTCGGTGGTAATCGTCTTGACAGTGGCGGTTGTCGACTGTCGCAGAGGGCGGATATATTCCAGTTCGCGATGTCAGCGAACATGTCGCTCCTCTCTGCCAACTCCTCTGGCGAAAAATACTGGGGCAGCTGCGGGTTCGCGACTGACGCATGGCGAAATGACGCGGTCCGATTTCTTCGAGCGCGGCTCGATCTCGCTGATTGCTGCCGAGTTGGATTCCCAGCCGTTCGATCATCAACGGACGGCCCTACTTGCACCTCCGTTTCTGCCATGGGTAAATTGGCTGCACCTGGTCCTCTCCTTCCCGTTCCTACCCTTGTTAACTCTGCTCCATCCCCTTCTTCGTTTTCACTCTCTGGCTGTTCTTCCACGGTATAAGAGGGGTCATTTCTCTCCTCGACTTCATTAGCTGCAACCAGTGCCATTAAAGCCCGACGCCCTGCTGCCTGATACCCGTTCTCCGGTCCTCCGCCTGCTCCGCTAACTGTCTGGCTCCTCTCTCCCTGAGCCCCTCGTCCACGCGATGGTGATTGCCGGTGCGCCTGAGCCGACGCCAGAGCTCGCTGCCTCCTGGTCGGCAATGGTCGCCAGGCCTCAGTATGAGCCCGAAAGGGCGACCACGGCGACGAAGCCCCCTCTGCCTCCGGCTCCGAAGCCCTCGACAACATCCTCTGAAAAGCTTCCTCACCCCGGACCCGCGGCTCTCCTTGTCGCGGATGCGCCTGGTTTAACTGCGACTGTAGTCGCTCAGACTCCTGCAAGTGCTGCTGCTGTTCCATCAGCCCCGGCTGTGCGGGCTGAACCCCAGGCGTCCCCTGCTGCACCGCCGGAGTTTGTCACCGACCCCTCGGCTCCCTTGCCTGCGGGACTTGTCGCCGCGCCTGAGTTGCCGACTCCTGCCTC